>VYXB01002383.1:237297-419597 GCA_013397135.1 Pachyramphus minor | reverse complement strand
TTTTTTGGTACCTTAGGAGCCATCAGATTTCAGTTGTGCACTCTGAAATAGCTGCTGATGGCAATAAACAGACTCACGAGGTGGAAGTTTCTCAAGAAATTTACTTTTTTATTGAATAGGCATTGGTAAATTATTATTACTTTTTTTTTCTCTCTACTAATTAATGATCCAGCTGTTTACAGGGACAATTCACTGTGCTGGTATTTTGGTGGCAACCACTGCTACAGGCTTTCAGACTTGCTGAAATGAAAATCCTGCATACATATTTGTAAGGCATAATAAAACATAACATTAAAACCTGCATGCATGTTATGTTTAATCAAAGACAACTCTTAGGCATTTAAGTGGTGAGATATCTTACTTTAGGTTAGTTAAACTGGTAGTAAAATGATTAATATAATCTGATCTCTTTCTAATAATAATAATAATAAAACACTCATGATTCTAAATAAAAGTTGTTTGGCCTAAATCTTTGCTATCAGAAAAGAGATATAGCATATCTGGGAACTCAAATTTATGTCTTGCATTGTGATAATTTTTTATGAGAAACTGTGTTTTAAAACAAACTTAATTACAATATACAAGATATCCTTGGCAATGGATAGTCCTCAATAAAACAGAGTTTCTTGAATTTTCAGTTTTTGGTCTCAAATGATTAGTGTGTTCTCCATGTAATAACTTAGAAATCAGATTGAAAACAAATGACATTTATCTCTTCTAAGGCAAAAGAGTGAAAGAAAATAGATACACTGAAGTGCTCTAGCCTAACCATTCACTATCCTGCTATCGAAAATCCGGTTTTGGGCTAGGGTGATGGAGTAAGTTGATCAGGTTCTAAGTCTTAAAACTGAGCCAAAATTCTCTTAGTAATTCTTCAAGCTATCATGAGGGTGGGATGACTTGTTCTTTCCGTCCCTTTCTTCTGATATGCATCCTTGTTTATTAAAGTGATAATAGGCAGTGTCATTAAACATTTGTGCTTTACAGATGTTCAATGAGTTATGAACGATTATGATCAAATACAGGCTGCATTTAGTTTGCATTGTAATAAGGTCTGTGTCTCAGCCTACAAAAGTTTTAACTTGCATATATTTTTGGAAGCTGTTTTTAAAATTACCATTTAAAATATTAGTCAAGGATAACTGATTTAAAGGATACAAATATAGAGCAGTCAGGCATATTTTAAAAGAGCAACAGGTCTACTTTAGTCAAAGAATATAATGCCCACTCAAAAATATATCTTTTTTTTTTCTTCTAGATGAGAATTATACAGTACTATATCAGAGGAATATTTTAAGTGAAGGCATATGGTGCAGGGAAACAATTTTTTTTGGCCAAGCAGTTGAGTTGCTTTTATTTTGGAGTTTATTTTATCACATTGCTCAAGGAAAAATTAGGTAGTGTTCTGTTTAAGCCACTACATAGTTAGGGCTGAAGTTTGATGCTGTTGAATGCCTAAGCTCCTGCTGATCTCAGTGAGAGTAAAAAAAATCTTCTAATCATGAATGATAGCATCTACTGGACTTATTTTTTTTTTTGCTTTTGTCATAAGTAATAATATTTGTACCTTCTCTTTCTTTTTCCTTTGTATTTTTTAGTGTGCATAGGAATCTGTTGACATGCTAGAGCAGTCCTGTTGCAGGCCTAGTATCTCCCATGGCCTTTTTCCCCACATTCCTTGCATTTGTTTCTGTACAGTACTATTCTACGTATAATAGGACTCAGTGATAGGAAGGAGAAAAGTGAGCTTTTCTATATTGAAAGACAATTTGTTTGCTAACACTGAGGATGTCAACTCAACACAAAATGTAATCAAACATGCAGATTCTTTTTATTTTAAAAGTGAACATTTTTTACGAACTTACCATTTTTCCTCCTTTGTTGTTTTTATTATGTTTTTTTCTCTCTTCCTTTTAAAAGAACCACAATTAAGAAATGTTTTCTTCCTTTAAGTGCAGTCTTTTGCAAATGTGGTAGAAAGACTCATTCCAAACATCCTCTAAGTGCTATATGCTCTTTAGGCATTCACTGACATTCAGCTGAAACTTCTTCAAGTCTATTGAATGTGATTTGCATGCGTGCAGTATGATCCTTCTTTGCTCATGCCTTTTTGAGGAAAGTGCAACTCTGTTGTTACACCAAGGGAAAACTGGTGTGGGGTCAAAGTCAGGGCCATATAAATTTTAAGTGTTTGATATTAACACAGTTCATGAAGTTCTGTTTTACATCTTCACAATTGTTGCCTAGTAAGGCCTTAAACCTGCTCTGATTAATAAAAAATTAAAAATTCTCATTAAGCTTAATGGGAGTTTTTGCCGTAAGGGCTGCTGGCAGGATAGGTGTCTTCTTTTTCCTAACCTTCATTTGTAATCATGGCCAGGAAAAAATAAACAACAAAAACTTAATACAATGAGTTGCCTTACATTTCCCCTACTATACAGTTGTATTCCTTTGATTTATTTCCTTTCCCCTCACTCAGATCCAAGGCTGTGATTGTTTTTTTTTCTTAATTTTTTTGCACACTACCTATACCAATTAACTGCCTAATTAGTTTTATCTTCTCTACATGGATGCAGTGAATTTGTAAGAGAATTTCACAAGCAAGTAGTTTTTTAGTGAGTTTAAAGTAAATAGAGTTTTAAAGACCTATTTTTATATTCAATATAAAGCACAAATGTGCAGAAAGTGTAGAATGACTTACAAAAAGGGAAACAAAAGTTCATAATATTTCATATATAAAAGTAATACCTTCTTTGGGGAAGATTCTCTTAGAAAACCCAATACTTATGCCAGTGCAAAGATAGGAATATTTTAAAATCTCTTAGAAAATTGTGATTGACAGCAATTTAAAAGGAATGACTTCTGTAGATATAAGGAAACCCCTAAAGCAATATGGATAAGAAGGGGTGAATGGTTTTCAATGATGAACAACAACCTGGAAGTGTGAGAATGGAGGTTTCAATCCTTATTAATTAATCAAATTTCTTCTTTTGTGGTTAGTTACAACATCTGGATTTTCTGTGAAGTGCAATCTTGCAGGATGAAAAAGTGCAAGGGTGCCAAACTTCTAAGATTGTGAGAGTTCAGAAATAGGTTTGGTTTAGAATTTAAATAGGGTTTCAGATTTTGGTAATTCACTTTCCAGGAAAATCAAGACATTGATTTACTGCTTGAAGAAATTTGATCAAATAATAATGATTAATCCGGGAACTCCCATTGTCACAATTTGTTTTTGTTTCCATCATCCTGCTTATCTCCAAAACCAACTTGCCTCAACTCCTGGCAAAGCCAGGGAGAAGAGTTATATGCCATTGTTAGTTCATTTACAATTTGTATCTGGTTTTGCTCTTGTACATATCTTGGCGTTTGGAGTCTTTACATAAATGCTGTGATACTTTTTTTCTTCTTTCCTTATAATTTTTGGTGGGCTGTTTTAAAATGGAGGCCTGTTTTCCAGTGTGGGACTTTTGATGGTTACAACATTTCAATGATGTTGCATGATGGCCACAGGTGGGGGAAATTGAATGTTTTAGAGCAGTTTTTCAAGCATGACACTTTTAAAATATGTAATTTCAAAGACTTTTCAAGGCCACATGAAATTAGTTTTCATAGCCACTCCAGGTCTTGGGGGAAAAGCTGAAAAGTACTTTTGTTTAGAAGTCTGAGTGATGGTGGGGGGGAAACCTTTTCTTGAGGTTTTTGCATGCCAGTGCACGGCCTATTGCTGTGAGAGAAGGAAGATGGTAAGGCTGCTTGAGGCAATGCACTGGAGGACAAAGTGTTTTCTAGCACTAGAAAAAGAAAATGCATGGCAGTTTTGTCTTCTAGTAGACTATATAGCATGCAGAGTTTAGTATGTGTCAAAACAGTGTATGACATTGCTGTATCAAAGTTGTAAAATTAAGCATTATTTATTGAAAACTATGTATTTTTTTTGTAAAAACCTGATCACCTAGAGGATTAATATCAGTGACTTGTGCTAGTGCTACAAACTTAACCAGCTTCTTTACTACAGTACTTGATATGCAGTGTTAATGCTCAGGGTTGAAACCAGTCCACTCCAATGTCTTTTTTTGCAAGAGTTTTTAAATAAAGGAACAACATAATGCAATTGTTCAAAAGACTCTAATAAAATTGTGTGATCAATCTTCCTACATGGTTTTATGTGGATTTTTCTTTTCTGGTATTGAATTTGGTGTATGCAGTTCAGCTATTATAGTGAATCCACTCTTCATTCTGTGGGGACCTAAAGCTGAAAGTCAGTGGGAATGTTATATCTTTCAAAAAACTCTCAACAGATAGTTATGGTCAAGGTCGTGCGTACTAAGTGCTGTTCTGGGCACACCTGAGAAACACTGAAACAGAGAATAAGCCAGTTAACTTCCTTTTTTTTCTGGTTAAGACTCTGGGTAAAACAATAAGGTATTTTATGACAAACAGTTTTTATTTTGCTTTAAAGTTGACCAGGAAAGAATGAAATAAGATGGATTATATGCCAGCAAACCCCATTTCTTTCTGTATCTTTTTCTACAAACAATTTACCATCTAAATGTATTTTAGCATAAAAAAAAAATCATTCTGTATTAAGATTCTAGTTACGAAAATGTTTTTATGAGCACCCTGTAATCAATTCTTGGAACTATAAAGAGGTGTTTTTAATGTGTTTATGTGGTGAAAGTTTGTTGTATATTAAATATTGTTTAATAGGAATGATGGAGTTATATTGTTACAAGTTCAAAATTTGTAATTAATACAAGCCATCTATTGCTGAAACTAACCTTCTAGAGCTCCTGCCAGTAGATATATTCCCATATCTCAAAAAATATAGAAGACACATTTCAGGCTCATATTTAACATGTGTACTTTTGCAAGTTTACATACAGTTGAAAATATTAACTGATAAAACCTTCCTTTCTGGTGGGGGGGGAGGGGTATTTGTTAATCTTAATTCCCAGGAAAAAATTGAAAAATTCTAATCAACTTCAACTGTATCTAATAGAAACCTTTAGACCTGGGGAGAATCAATTCAGTAAACAAAATGTTGCAGATAATTTCGTGTGACTCTCAAACACAGCTCTACCCATTATTCCTCTTATTTCCTTATCCTAGCAGTTAGCTGAATAGCTCCTTTCTCCAAAAAAACCACTTCTTGGATGACAGTTTAACTTATCAGACCTACTGAGAATACTGAAAGCAATCTATATAATTTCAAGAGTCTGTTGTAGTAGTATATTTTTGTATGAATGGGATGTGTAACTGATGTGAAGGGTTTGAATGTGACATGTCATAGTAAACACAGGAAGTTTAAGCTGATCATTGTAAATCAATGAAATAAAATCTGTATACAGCCATTATACCACTATCCTTATTGTACATATCAAAAAAGCTTTAAATGGCATTTTTAATGTATTATAGAAGATTTTGAAACAATACTCTGAGAGTATTCTATAATGTTTTGTTTTTCAGGGGTGTGGGTTTTTTGTTTGTTTCTTTTATTCTTGTAGAGGTTTTTTTTATGCAAGCCCCATCATAGTTAACCAAAGACAAACTAGAAATCTTCTAGAACAGACTAAGGTCATCTCCATGCTGTCTCAAACGTGTCTAGCTGAAGTCTTCTCTTTGGTTCCTCCTGAACAGTTGTTACCGCATTGAAAAGTCAAGCTTCAGTTCTCCTATGTTAGGTTTTAATGCCAGAGAGAATTTCTGCATGACACATTGTGAATCTTCCCTATCCAGTGTTTGAAAGTGGTTTTGGATAACCCAAACCACAAGGTATCACATCTTAAAATGATCATTGTGAATCTATTGTGCTGCCTGGTTATTGGCTCAGTTTTACGTGAAAGAAAGGGTAGAAGCATTTGTTTGGGGAAAAAAAATACTTGGCATTTCAGTTTTGAATATGTTCTCAAGTTTGAATGTTAGATCGAACCTTAGAAGTACATGAAAACATGGAGTACAGATAAGAAAGACCCCCACATACCCAAACACATTTGCATCATTACAGACTTAACACAGGTACATACATATGTAGTTGGATTTTCATTAAAATGCTTGTTGGCTGGACACTAAATGGCTAGAATGTAGTGTCCATTCAAACTTATAACTTAAAGTCCTGAGAACCTCAGAAGATTTTCATTTGTTGGACTCGAAGTGTTGTCCCTGGAGTTTCATAAGTTTTGAGATAATCTTTTTGTATCCTTTTAAAATTTTAAATATATCTTTTTAAAATTTTAAAATTTTGATAGAATAGTTAAGAAAAAAAGAAAAAGAAAAAAAATGTAGCAAAACCAAACTAAAACAAAATCACACAAAACAAACAAACAAAAAACCCCTACAAATCTCCAGCTCTAGAAATGACAATTCCCATGATAGTCAAAGGATCTTGACCCTTTCTCTTGAAATCTTATGTTTACATTTATTGACATTACTCTGACATTTGCATAAGCTAAAGTGCCTGTGATAGATCACTTTTTTATATAACTGTGTTAATTTGGGTAAAAGATGATGATCCTCTTCAACCAAAACTGACCCACATATATACTTTCAAATACAAGTCATACTTTCTCAAATTATAGTGTTAACAAATACTAAAGTGTAGATAGGGAATGAAGCAGGATTCATCTGCACACAAGAGCAAGGCAGTCCAAGAAATATATAGCAAAAAGGAAGATCTAAATCTCAGTTATAATTGTCCCATTCCCAATTGTTTCCTATTAATGTGGCATTTTGGCATTTCACATACATAGCTAGGTTGGGTTTTTTCTTTCTTGAAGACACCAAATATGCATAAATAAAGATTCAATTTAAGAGTCTTCAGATTGCTTTTTCAAGTCAGTACTATAAGAACTTTTATTTTGTATCTATTTGTAAAATAGCTTACACTTGAGCTCAGCCTTTACTTTATGAGACTTCATTTGTCTGCATAATCTTATTGTAATAATACTCACTAAATCTCTGTAAAGCCTCCTTTTCATTCACCTTGTTCCTTGAATTTTAGTGCTCATACTCTTTAGCAATCAGAAGCAAACTGCTCCTCTGGCAGTAGCACTGCTGTGCATTGCCTTTCATCCTCTTTTCAAGAATGGAAAAAGGGTAGAAAATCACTGAGAAATACCACCCTTCCATCCATTTATGTCCTTGGAAACTTCAGCTACTATCTTTTTGGGCTATGGGCATCCATACCTTGAAACCAGCTTTGTTTTTCTTTGTTGTTTGTGGTCATTCATCAACTGTGGGTTATCAAAGCCCAAAGTGCTGCAGGCAGAAAGATTAATTTGAATTCAACCAGATTTCTGAAAACCACCTACTTAAACTGCTAAAACTATCAATCCTGATCTTGCCTGAAGTTGATCTGAATTGCTCCACAAACAGAATGGTCGAGTATTAATGTCTGTGAAAGAGGAAATAACCACAAAAGTACTACCACCACCTCCCCCAGATAACTGCCTGTTTGAAATGTGAATCTTGATGTAGCCATGATGACCTGAGACTTCTCTGCCTTAAAGAAGAGCTTTTTGAGAATAGACATTTTTATGTATTTCCATTATATTAGTCAGTCAGATATAAGATATCATGTTTCCACAAATGTATTTTGCATTTGGAATACAAGCAAAACTATATACAAAGTCCAATACAAATGGAAAGTATTTATAATAATACTAAAGACATTGGAGAAGACTATGAAAATAGTTTTTAAAAAATATATATATCTTTGCTTTCCCTATGTCAGTCTCTTGCACACATGTTCTTCCTCCAGCCTTTTCCTGAGCATATATTTTTTAATAGAAATAAACAGATATAAATATTGGTCTATATCACAGTCTTTCATGCACAAATACAACTAAGCAAACATTACAAAAGCCACTGAATCAGTCATGCAAAGTTATGGAACAATGCAGGAAAAATTGCATCTGTAACTTTACTCAAATCTTTTTTAATAAATATACTGCCATGAGAGCTTTTGTACCAAGTGGTACAGTACCTAGAAATTAGATACCTGGCATCAGCTAGCTGTCCATGGTGGCTTCCTGAACTCAACCTTCGTACTGGGTGAGAAACTGTCTACAGCTTTGTTAAAAAAAAGGGATGTGTTTGGCAACCCCAATACCTGGCTCAGGATTTCACATTAGGCTTCTCTGTCCACTCAAGACCTCAAGTGAGTTAATGCTTTTATTTTGACAACAGATGACAAAGTCTTTCCACTGATATTGGTATCCTTAAGTAAAGCATGTGTTTGGGAAATAGAAAGCACAGGGAATAGACAAAAAGCACACCTAGATTAAGAAATTAAAACAGAGTCAGCACAAAGTCCAGGCACTGGAACTCAGCTGTCAGCATTGTTAAATTGTTAGAAGACAAAATCCCTGACATGGTTTTGGCTGGTGAATGTTAGCAGTCTTCCAAAAAATCACTGGAACAATTTGGAAATTAATATGGGCCAAAGATCATTCCCAATAGGCAGTTTAGATTCATCACACAAAACATGGAAAGCAAAAGATTTGAATAGCATAGATGTGGGCAGATCATGCCAGATGGCCTCTGAGCCAGGGAACAGACTTTGGTTTAATTTACTAGCATAGATGTAGCTGCAGGTTACAAACTCTGTTTCTGCAGGACTTAGACCATAAAGCCCCCAGAATTTTGGAGAAAACTTTAAACTCAATCTATGGAATAGTCTCAGAGAGAAGCTGTCAGCACCGTGTGTGATTGGAATGCAAAAATCATGAGGCTAAAGGCAAAGCAAGAAGGAATTTGCCCTAAAACCTCTTTTACTCTATTACTGGTGTATACTGCCTCTCATTATATACACTGTCAGTTCTACAGCTGTAACATTCCTGTTTGCATGGCACTCATTCTTAACAGGGTGATCAAAGAATGAGACTGTGGATGCAAATTTTTTAAAAACTCAGAAATTTCTTAGAAAACTTGGGATGGAATGAATGCTCCAGCTCATAAAAATGATAACAATTTACACTGCAGTGCCTTCACTCCCAAGAATCCAAAAGCACTTTACAAATATTGTTGGCCAATTTTGTTCTTCCCTTGTAGTCAAAACACCTACTGAAATCAATTGTAGAATCACTTCTATTGAATCTCCTCCAACTGCAGAGCTGAGTGAGAATTTTATATGTTGAACAGCTATAGAACTAGAGCCTTGAAATTACTTTTTAAATTATACATAAGAACAGTGTATGTTCTTCTAACACTCTCACAGTTAGTTTAGACAATATTTTCATAAACTACACTCTTAGGAAAAGAAATCAATCCATCTGGAGATGATGGAGAATCATTAAGTATTTTCCCTGCTTAAATATTAAATTAAATTAGTAAAATTGATTCATTGTCCTGAGAAGGGAATGCCCCCTTGGTCAGTACATCAGTGTTATTGTCACATATATTTTTACTTAATAAAATTTGAAGTGTATCTATAAATATATATGTATATACACATACATATATAACATTATGAATATTTAAGAAGTAAAACAGTGATCAATTTAAATCAAATATTTTCAGGTACAGAAGATTTAAAATATATATTCACTAGCTGGTCTAATGACCACTTCTTTAGAATATTGCACTGAGTCAGAAAACACTTACTGTATACTTTGTATTAGGATAGACTAGTCAAATCCATATTTACTGAATAATTCCATGATTTTTTTGGTCTTTCTTAAATTCTCCTTTAAGAACTTTTGAACGCATCTTGTTTATGAGAGTCGCCTCTCTTTACAAATCACTCTCATTCGTATTAGTGTCTTTTTTGCATGTAAGAGAACTGTGATGTTGGAGGCAGCATGTATCAAACAGGCTTTTGAGAAAAAATTCTTTGAATTCAGAATTCTTGTCCTTTGTGTGAAACATAAAGCAGGTACTTGAAGTACCACACATATTATAAAAATTATTTCCAGTTTAGTTTAGATGAATTGTGGTTTAAAGTAGGCACTTAGTTTTGTCTATATAAGATGTCTTGTATGTTACAGCTACAGGGAAAAAAAGCTTGATTATGTCATAAGTTTTGACAAGCCTTGAAACAGAGGGAGTATCTGGTAAGGACTGGCAGGATGGGAATGGAATAGAAATGTTTTCTTCAAGGGAAGACACAGTTTATCTGCTAAGGGGCAGTCACCAATTCCCAGCTCACAAAAGTTAGCGGGGACTAGAAATTTTCCTTGCCTCCCAAGAGGTGTTTATATTACGCTCCACTGGGAGGGTGATGTGTGGGATGGATTTCCCAGTGCAATGTACAGAAATAGGTTGCCTCCAAAATACAGAAAATTATTCTAATTATTTGTCATCATCCTCCTTTCCATTAACTTTGTGATGTGATTCAAAGATTTACGTATTTCATATATATGAAAAATGCAACTAATTGTAAATAAAGCAACCTTAAAAATTACTTCTTACTGAGAAGACTAGACAGATATTAAGAAACTTCTTATTTTCCTTTGGGAAAGTGGCAACAGGTTGTTTCATTTTTTTTGGTGGATTTTGGTGGGGTTTTTTGTGGTTTTACTTGTTTGGGTTTCTGTTTGTTTTCTTGTTGGGGGTAACTGTTGTGATTGTTTGTATTTTCCAGCCTATTTTCTATTATTTCATGCTGTCACCATTTAGCCTTGGATTGATTAATCTCTCCAAAGCTAAGTGTTAGCCATCTGACATGTAAAGTACTATGGGAATTCTTTGCAAACAAGACTTAAGTGAATGACACAAACGGAATAGTTCACTTGTTATCTGAAATGTTAGTAATAGAGAAAATAAACTTGAACCGGCATCTGTAATTTTTGCCCCTTTTTCTATAAATGTACATTTTTAATAGATGCTTCAATGACAGTTTAAACAAATGTGTATATAAACTATATGTGCTAAGAGGAATGAGAAATAGTAGAAGGTGAGACATGTTGCTGCCTTTTTCCCTGGGGTGCAGCATGTGTAATACATGAGAAAGATGACATCATCCACAGAAGGGACTGGATTCACAGACATGCCATAAATAAATCATTTAATAAAATGAAGAAATAGCAAAAGAAACAGTCCAGGTCATATTCTTAAACATGCATTATTCACCCAATAATCTGTATCATCTCCCATGGTCTTTCCAGTTTCCCATTGTCATCAGAAAAACTAATACATGCCCCCCATATGTATTTCTTTATTTATATTTACAGCTATTATGTACAGAATGAAGTTAAAAAACCCAACTCTATGCAGTTGCTTTCATACATCCTTTTTATAGAGCCGCACATTACTATGTTTGGGGTTTGTTTTCAAATACAAGATGGAAATACTCCCCCAGTCCCAGCAGGCATGGAACAGCATGTGTGCTGTAAGGACTTGGTATACAGAGGCTGTGTGTGCCTGGGCTCCAACAGTTTAAGAGAGAGGTCTCTGCATGAGGCCACCACTCCCAACCCCCCCCAGGCCACAGGGTGAACCTCAGGGGACCAGCCTTCCTGCTCCATGAACACTCTCCTGATGCCAATCTTAAATATCATTTTGGGATTTACATGCCTGCATCTCTTGGATTTTCCAGATTTCAGATGGGATTCAGAATATCTACATCCACATAGGTCCCTGCTGAGGAGGTAAAGTGCTTTTGGCGTCACAAAACTGCCTAACATTGCAAGGATTAAAATCCTGTGCTGAGACAACATGGAAAGCAAAAGATTTGAATAGCGTTATGCAAACTGCTTAGCTGTGGTCAGGGGAATGCCATGGAAAACAAACATCTTAGTTTTCTGGTAATTAAGCAAGGTTAAAAAAGAGGGGCCTTACATCAGTTGGATCACTATGTTTAGCACAAAGTTACATCATTTGTATGGTTCCTTCCTGGAAAAATTTCTTTTCTATGAGAGACCTCATTGCAGCTCTTGAGCAAAGCCTTTGGAGATCCTCTGTGCTTGAGGCTGGGGCCGATCCCTCTCTCTACTGCTGGGACTGGACCATCAGCACTCAGCACAAGATTCATGGGGGCAGGCAAAGCAAAAATAAGCAAACCAATATTTACTCTCCTACAGTTATTTGTATAAATCATGGCAGCATCAAAGAAATGCGTCTTCCTACTGGGGTAGAGTGTGATGAGATTTCTGTTTAAATTTAGTGCCTGAGGAAGTGTGTTCACAGCTGAGGTCTCTGAGAATGCTCTGTCTCCTTCACAAATGAGCTTCACAGCTATTTACAGCCTCCGACCAAGTGCCAGAAACTGCAACCTGGTAAATGTAAAGATAAATATGGTTATGCATTTTTCTGAACTGGGACCTTGTAGACTGCTTTCAAGTTGACCCATGGGTACTAGTCATAAAGGAGAGTGTATTTATTAAGAAAATACATGAATAATGAAATAAGTGGAAATTGTGTTTTGTTTTACAGTGCACAAAAAAATACAATTTTCTTTGCATAGCTTCAGATCTGACTTTTATCCTTTCTTTGCCCTATATTTTTGCTTCACAAGTTTTAATTTCTACAAGATATACATTAAAAACTGTGATACCTATTCTCCCTATTCCTTATTTTTTGCATTTTCTTTTTTACGCCTCTGTAAATTTAAAAGCCTCTGAAGAAGTGTGAAGTAATAGAAAACTGAAACTCTGTAATTCTGTGTCTCTGTTACATTTTAAATACGTTCTTTACCTTTTCCTAAAGTTATAGAATGACAAAGTTACAGAGTTTAATTTTACTTGTTTTCTCTTTAGTTTTACTAAGTTGCAGAAGTTTTGAAAAGTTACAAAGTGTCAGAAGGAAAACGAAAAAAGTGGGAGAATGTCCCAGACACTGATGGATCATTCAGTCTCAGTCTCCCAGGACAAAAAAAAAAAAAAAAAAAAAAAAAAACCTTTCGTTCTGGTAGACTTCATTTGAACCATTTCTAATTTTACTTACCTATAGATTCATACCATGTGCTGGGTTATTTAGAGTTTATATTATGGATGGTTATGCTTACTTAATGCAAGAACATTTGGAAAAAAGACGTGCACTGGATACAATACATACTCTATCTCTTCCTGAGTAGAAAAAACTTGCAGAAATCTTCTCCCTACCCCCTCCCAAAGATCNAAAAAAAAAAATTGTGAAAGTATCTAGACTAATAAGGGCATAATAACAGTACAAAAGCTTTATTTTAAGAACAATTTTTTTTTTACTGTGAAATTACAATATTTGTCAACCTTTAACTGACCAGAAGGACTAAGGAAATGATTGTCCCTCTCCAGTCAGCATTGGTGAGGCTGCAACTTGAGGACTGTGTTCAGTTTTGGGCCTCTCACTACAAGAAAGACATTGTGGTGCTGGAGAAAAGGGCAACAAAGCTGATGAAAAGTCTGGAGCACGTTTGTTACGGAGTGGCTGAGGGAGCTGGAGTTGTTTAGTCTGGAGAAAAGGAGTCACAGGTGTGACCTTACTGCTCTCTACAACCACCTAAAAGGAGATTGCAGCAGGTGAGGATCAGCCTCTTCTCCAAGGTCATAAGCAGTGGGACATGAGGAATAGGCTTCATGTTGTGCCAGAGGAGGTTTAGATGGGAAATTAGGAAAAAAATTCTTCATGGAAAGAGTTATCAAGCACTGGAACAGAATGCCCGGGGAAGTGGTGGAATCATCATCCTTGAAGGTATTTAAAAGACCGTGCATGTGGCACATTTGGTGGTGGACTTGACGTGATGGGTTAATGGTTGAACTTCATGATCTTAGAGATCTTTTCTAACCTAAATTATTCTATAGTTTTATTATTTGACTTGATAATATTATTTGATTCCTCTTATTCAGGTGCTCCTAATTTCACTTAATATGTACTAGGCTTTTCTCTTTTTTAAGCATGGCTAGAACAACTAAACAGAAGGTTTAGTTGTTCTAAAACAACAGGTCTGTACACTCAGGAATCAGGACATTTGGAGAGAGGGTCTGATAGCAGGAGAAGGAAAAAAGATAAAGAATTTTTGTGCTTGCCCTATATGTGATCTTTTTAGAGAAATCCTGGTTATATGAGCTCATGTAAGGCTATTATAGCTCTATGCAGGAATGGAAGCTCAAGTGTAAGGCAAAGAATCCTTGCTATAGAGGCGCCCCATTAATTTTCAAAGAAAATTAAAAAACTCCGGTTTTGATAGATTTCAGGGTTCATGAGAACCACAAGTGTAGAAAAATAAAAGGGAATGCATGTTACCATTCACTTGGGCAGGACTTGAAGAACCATTATTTAGGTAAATTATTAACATACTTAGCAGAACTTGTTCCCCAAGGGATATAATGAAAAGTGATATAAATGCGCTACAGATTTTTTTGTGTGTGTGTACCAAGAGACATCTAGGATGAGGCATGCTGAGACTTGATGTCCTTCCATGTGTCACAACATTTGTCCTGTTGTCCCTTCTCTGAGCAGACACCAAGTAGATGTTTCCTAAACAATCAGTATCGTGTCTTCCAGTGGAAAGGAAATGTCTGAGGAAAAGGGGTACCAAAAAATGGATGAAAGCATGTGAGAAGTGGAAGACAATTCATGTAACCCTTATGCTCTTTCTGTGCTCCAAGTAATACAGCCACCAGGAAGGAGCTGGACCAGACCCTGAGCTGCCCTAACTCAGGCTGAGTGTTGGTGGGGAACAGAGAACCATTAAAAACACTCCCTTTTCGTGGCAGTGTTCCTTTGAGTTTTGGAAGGCATGGTAGGTATATGTCAGATCAATGACTCCTAAAACTTTTTTTTCACACTACCTGTCATATTTCTATGGGGCTCATGAACCCACTAACCCTCATTGCTCACAGTTGTGGCCTAGAGTTTGGGAGTCACTGACCTGAGCAGACACAAATGTTTTCTGTGTATAATACTCAGGAAACTGGCCTTATCAATTTATTCTGGGGTAGATTACTAAATTAGGATAAAATTTAATTATTTTCCATGATGATTTGTACTGTTCACATCTCCCTCATATATGTTACATATAAAATAACTCTAATTCTATTTGACATGTAAGCAATTTGTGGATCTCTCTACTAGATATTCTACTAATAAAAACTGTGTAAAACTCTGGGCAAACTTAATATTAGAATGATACTGGTGAATTGTAAATAATTCAGAAAAATATAATGTAGAGGAAGAAGACACTGGAAAAATTGCTTTACAAAAAAAAGAGGGAAAGAAATATGGATGTATTTAGACTGATCAAATGAGACTTAAGATGGGTATAGTAACAGATCACAAGTATTTGCAAAACGGAAATACCATGGCTGAAAGGAATGGTTTATTTTGGCACAAGGATTATAAGTAAGCATGGCAGGATGAAACTTAAAACCAGACCTGTCAGCCTACTAGATGGAGCTCCACAACCACTTCTATTAAAAGCTGGGTTTGACAGAGAACTATTCTAGGAGATCATTCTGTACTGGAGTAAAACATGTCCAAATACACCTCTCTTTGCTTTAATTTCAACAGTTTGAGCTGAAAAACTGCTAGCATATTTGTGCAATACTATATCTGTTATCATAGTACTACATAAGAGTTGAAAGAAATTGAATGGTCTGATTAACAATTTTATATGACTACTTTTATTCTGAGCTTTAGCAAACTAAAGAGGGGTAATGAACCTGTCAAGTTTATCAGAAAGACAGAGAAACATTTGCTACCAATTTTTTTAGAGCGGCGAGATAGGTGATGGAGGTCAGCAGGATTGCTGGTGGGATTCCCTGTGGTTTCCAGTGATCTCACAGTAATATGTAAGCAGTATTTAAAACCTAAGTGGAGTTCTGGTAGATATGAGTGGGAATGGGAAGTTTGTGCTGTGCTTCAGCTTTCTTAATTCCTTGCAGTGTGAGCTGATGAAACCACACTATTGCTGTCAAAGGCCAGGTTAACATTTAATAGCCCTGTAAAACTTTAAACTTACTTTTAGAAAGTCTTAAAACATTGTTATAGCCTGGATTAAAATTCAGTAGAACTATTAGGTTTAACCACTGCCTTTCACTTAAGATAGCCTTAAAAAGTCATTAACCTCTGTTAAAGGAGAAGGAAACTGAAGTAACAGAAGCTCCAACAACAAAATATAGACAAAAAACTCTGTCCAAGCTGGAGACAAATGTTAGACAGCTCAGGGATAGTCTTTATCTGAATAGATTTGTTTGGATTTTGAAAAACAAGGAGAAATGCCTAGACAGAACAAGAGAAGAGAAGTTGGCACAGCTGGAATGGTAACTCCTACATGGCTCTAGGGGCCATGCTTGCAGTGATAAGATGTAGGATAAGGTATTTTAGTAGGAAGCTGGATAAAAATGGCGATGACCATGAATGGTGAAATTTGTGTTCAGATTTGTCATGCTTGAGGGAACAGGATTATGTGCAGTTTTTGTAACCAATAATTTCTTCATCATTTAGTTCTCTTTCTACATAAAACAAACTGTAAGATACTGAATTTCATCTAGTTAATAAACCCACTAATATTGATGACAATAAGATAATATTTCCTTCCTTTTGGTCATTTTCTCTTCCTGTCTTAGCTGAGAATTAATCTACTCTGAATTAGACATACTGTACCCAGATAAAAATTCATTAAAATAATTTAAGCAAATATCCATATACCATATGTAACACAATGATTAGGCTTCAGACCTCAGGTTAACTAAGTGACAACATTTGGGACAAAGAACCACTGGTATGAAACTCCTGACACAATTGAATGTGAGAGACAAATTTGAACTTGAGACTTTTCTCTAAAATGAATCTGATGTATGAGTCTCCTCAAAAGTAGGAATTATTTCCCTAGCTGTAAGTGTTAAATATCTTTTTCTAGGTGCTGGGCGTTCCACAGTGCAGAGCCACAACAACAGGGTCCTGTTCATACGACTTTTAATTCTTCTGTTCGAGGCTTCTCAGGAAAATGGGTCTAGACTGTGCCGTATTTCCAAGATTTGTTTGTAGGACAGTGGGAAATCTCTGCGAATTCAAGTCAAGGAGAAAGTATCTTTGTGTATCTACTTGCAACTGTTAAGAAGCTGACCCAGCTGCTCCTTACTGTCAGTGACCCGAAGATTGTCACCTTCACTACAACAATATTGCCATAGATCATTTTAGTATCTCGTCTTATCCAGAAAAAAATCAGATTAATTCTTTTAATTTGTCACTGAAAGAGATGTCCTTCCATCAGAGGGAATAGGCATGTGCATCAGAGTCATCAGTATTTTTCAGCCTCTCACTTTGCAGTATTGACTAATATGAAAATAATTTTATTACTTGTGAAGCATACAGAACTCCTTTGGGAGCTATCAAAAGAAAACAAAAAATGTAATCCCAACATACAGGTCATATTTATTTATATATATACATAAATTCTAAAACATTGTGAGTTCATGAGACACCGTTTATGCCCTTTTCACCACACCCCAAACCCTTCCCAATTAAATTCTAAATCAAGTCCAGCATGAAGCTTTATGTCATCTACTAACTCCCAGTGTAATGGGTTATGTTTTTCTCTTATTGTCTTTCAGTAATGCAGTGTTCAGTGTACTTTCTGGGTAGTTTTAATATCAGTAATGTATCTTTGTTTAGAGATGGAGTACACATGAATGCTATTAGGCTCAAGGAGGTCTCAGTCCTTATTACTGTTAATTCCACCACTCATTACAAACTGTTGTTGCCAAAAAGGGACAAAAAATTTGATTCCAAGATAATGTAATGGATATAACAGTCACAGTTCTCTTTATGTCTGATGTTGTTACCAGGAAAGATGGAGAGCGTGTGATGGTTTTTCATACTGAGGCTCAGGGTGACCTCCTGTCTCCAGTAAGGATGGTAGTGAAAATCCCAATAGTTTGAAAGGTACCAGTATTTATTTAATCCTTATTCTATAAACCTGAGTTTAAATGAGTTCTTTTTGTAGAGGTCATCTCATCTTCACCTTCAAAGAATGAAGGGGTTGCCCCTATGGGTAGCATTCATCTCACTTTAGCCATTTAAAGTTAGGGGTCTATCAAAGTGCATCTTTCAGGTTGCCTCATGTGAGGAAATGGTACCTAAAGCAGATAGCCTATATTGCCCTCCAGAGAGTAATAATGAACTCTGAGGTGACATAAGTGGATATCTAGATATTAGATCATTAGAGAAGGTGAAATTAATCTTGTCTTACATATATCATGATTAGCTTATAATTAGTATTAAAACCAAGTAAAATATAGCGAGCAATGAGATCTGTATTGCAAAATATCAAACCCAAACAACTAATGGAACAACAATCAAAGGAAGGGAAGCTATTACAGCTTACCTTCTCAATTCAAACTATCTGATTAATCTAATCAGATAGAATTTTAATACAACTTTATTCTTTATTCTGTGGAAATCTTGTCATTACTCTGTACAAGGATGTCTGTTTGTTTAAGACTGTCTGACATACACCTTGCCATTCATTGCATGACAAGGCAGCTGTCAATTATGCTGAAGTGTCTTATCGCTGATGGCATGTGTCTAAATAATACACACAATGTATTTCTAAGACAATCTAATGCTTCTGTTGAACTAAAGCAGTCTTGCAAGGTAACACATGAGAAGCTGACAAGCTGTCTTAGTTTGTTGGACATGATATATTGCACTAAGAAGATTTTACATTTGCATATTTTATAAACAAAATGCCACACGGTGCATGAAAATCTGATAGCATCCATGAGCTTTAGGTACAACAAATAAGTGCTATGGTCATCAATAAACTTTTGGTAGCTACTACTTAGACAGGAATTGTGCCTTTGGCATTTCTATCTTTCAGTTTTCTGTGAATGATCTGCATGATCTCAAGTTTAGTTCTACAGAGCTTGGTTTATCTCTTCACCTTTAAACAGTATTTCTGGCTTTCTGGTTTTCATTAAAAAGCTTTTCAGATGCTTTAAAGTCAAAAAACATTAACTTGGAATCCATTACATGCTCAGTTTTTTTATATGCCAAGTATAATTTCATATGTATATCTTCTTTATGCTAGCGGTGTCTTTTTAAATTTCACTTCATCTTCCAAGGACAGCATGAGTTTGGGATGTGATGGTGCCTCTGATCTACATGAACTTTTCCATCAAAAAGCTACAGAAAATGGAATATAGGTACAAGTGACATATATATATATATGTATATATAAAAATACACATATGTATATAGACAGATATATACCAATGATATAACCATATCAATTACACTGTTTCCTGAATTTTCATTAAATTATATTCTGACTTTGCCATCTTCTGCATGGTAATTAATTTCCTTTATTGTCCTATGGCATCTATTTGGCTTCATGAACCATAGAGCTTTAGAAATATGAAGTCTCATATGTAGAATTTTTCTTCCTTTTTCAGCTAGAGAAAATATACAGAATAACTAATGATATTGGAAAACTCATCTTACAATAGGGATGTACAGGTAAACAACTACATTTGCAGTATATAATCTCCTCCACAAGAATTTTAATTATTGTTATACTTGTGTAGTCAGGAAATCATGGTCTATAAAGCAAGCCTAATTTCCTGTGGCTTGCACCTGAACACGATAAAAGCTCTTGATCTCCTTTCCTTCTCCAGAGGCAAATCACAAAACTGTGACATTACTGTTTAATACTATAGTGAATATATACTTCCACCCAAGTAATCCTGAAAGTGTTACCTTGATGAATGCTTGACCAGGGTTTCTCTGGACTTTCTGTGACTGGTGACTGCCTTAGTGTTTCATTGTAATAAAATGAAGATATGCAACATTAATTTATTTCTTTTTTATAATCTCGATAATTGTATGACTTTGGCAAGACACTGATTTTTTTAGGCACAACTGTTTTCCTTCTTCAGAATTCTACACCAGCTTGAGATGTGCTTGTGTTGGACAGAAAGTTAATTACTACTTCTTCCTACAACAAAGAGAAGACTATATTGATTAGATGTAGCTGTGAAAACATTTAAGAAAAAACAAAGCCCCAGGTTTGTCTATGTAATATGAGCTTTAGTGCTTGTGACAGGTGCCAGATTTACGGTGCTGGAGACTAAAATCCTCTCTACCCAAGGCAGGTATGGCTTTCCCCTGCCTGTCACTCAGCCATGCTCCAGTGGGAGAAGCACCAGATGTGCAAAAGCACTTCATTGCTGTTTAATCCTTTGGTGCTGACTTAGTGGGATTGAATCAGGAACATCAACTTATTTCACATGGGCCAGCAAATATCATTGACTTTGCAGCCTCTGTCCAATAAAGCTGTTAAGCACATACATAACTTTAAGATCGGCCGTAGCACCAGCTCCATCAATTCCAGCACTTTAGGTCCTTATTCGCTTCTGTCATTGAGAGGATTTGAACTAGTGGCTTACAGCTAAAATGTTTCATATCCTTTCACTAATCCTCCCCAGTCACTTCCTAACAAACAGCCTTTGGAGACATATAAACCATACTTCACACTGAACTTCTTGGCAGTACATTTATGTTTCACAACATCTAACATGTAACATTCTCCTGTATCAGAGGAATCTGTTTTATTTTGCTGATGTTTGCCAATCTTCACATCATGACTTTAAGTCTAAAACCCTAATGTACTCTGAACTGTGCTTCCTTATACATTTAATTCAATGAAAATTCATGACTTATTCAAGTGATTTAGGTCTGCATACTCATTCCAGATGAATGCTTATTATTTTGCAAAAAAAATAAATATTTTCAGCAACATGTCCAATCTTATATGCTAACAAAGTTTCATTTGAGCTGCTTGTGGCAAAAAGAAAAAAATAAAATACAGATAACAGGAAATATGAAGAAGGGATGGAAACACTGAAAGCAGTGCTAAGGTGTTGCTCTGAACATAGTGTGATCAGAGACCAAAATCCTATTATATACAATTATAATTGGTTTGATATTATAAGTTACTTTAAAACTGTGTATATATGTAAAGTAGCCATCAGAGATGTTTGATTCAGACTTTTACAAGCACTTTATAGATGTGAATGTTTTTTTTCCAACTGTGGGGGTATCTCATCATCTGCATCCCATGTGCAGACGATTGGTGCTACATTAGGACCTTTCCCTCCCTGTCACAGCAGGAGTCTCTGCCTTTGTGGCACTGAGTCTTCTGGCTACAGCTTCCACAGATGGCTCACAGGTTTGTCCTGGGAGAGCCCGGGCATGGAGCCATGGAGGTCTGCATCATGTTACACCAACACTGCTTCTTGGTGTGCCCTGTCTCAGGAGCACAGAAAGGGAGGGCAGCTACTGCAGGCCTCATGAGGGCTGCAGAAAAATCCTTCTGAGCTGAAGCCTGGAAGAGGATTGCTGGACTATCAATAGTCCTGCTGATTCCTCACATTACAAATGACCTTATATATATATTATGTAAATTTTTACATTATTTGGTCAAATTTAATCTCAGCAGATCCTGCAACTGACATAAATTGTTTAACCACTTCACTGCTCTGCTGATTTTAAGTATATTTTAATTTAAATGTAAAGTTATGTGTGTTACTCCTTTTTTGTCTTGACATTGTCTTTGAGCTGGAGCTGGTTCCCTACTGCATGAACCTTCCTGCTGCTTCCCCCTGCCTGTAGCCATGAGCTGTCTTCCCCTATCATAGCCTCTTTGTGCCCAAGTTTTGGGTATAGTTTGTCTCTTGGAGTTGATCAGGCCTCTATGCAATATTCCCATCTTAGTGCTATCAAACAAATGGAGACATGGTCAGCTCTGAGTTTTCTTTATCCATACTAGAAATACTGCTCCTGTTAACATTGGTCTTTTTGCAACTGTATTACTTTGATGGCTAATAGTGACCCTGTGACTTGCTAACATAGCCAGATTTTTCTGTTCCTCAGTCATTTCTAATAAATGACCTCTTCGCCTGTATCAGAGGCTTTTGTTATTAGTCTGTAAGTGCATGACCTTGCATTTTGCGGTATTGAATTTCAATTACTCCAGCCTACAACGTCACATGGTTTCTTCCTGTGTGTTTCATCCCAGCCATCCTTTAGAGTCGTATTCCCTCCCGACACTGTATCACTAGGACATATCGGCACCACACCAGCTCTTTTTTGCCAAGGGCATTAAAAATGCACACAAAATCAGTGCCAGGATTCCACGCCTGGGAGGAGGAGTAAGAACCTCCCTGCTGTAAAATACTTTCTGTTCAATGTTTAGTTCTTATGGAAGCACTAAAACTTGCTCCTTTTTTCTTTTATGCCCTTGTCCTATTGTGATCACTATTTTCTCCAGTTTAACCAAAAGTTTCTCGTAGTATCACAGTTTATTATAGTGTCACATGGTTAACTGAGATCAGGATGAAGTAGCTGTGACACATACAGTTTTCTAAGGAGAAAACTGTCTTTTCCAAGACAAGCTGCATATACAAAATTAACAGCTGCATGAGTCTAAATGTATGCATCTGTCTACCTAGTAATCATCTGCCGTATACCCCTACGTGGTTATAGAGAATTTAATTTTTTTTCCCACTCTTCTTCAATGTTTGTTTTCTTAAACCCTTCCTATCAGTTCGCATGATTAACAGGTCCTGTAGACACATCACTTTTTTCTCTTTCTTAATACAACTACCCTCATATGACATCACTTCTGCTTTAGCTAGATAATATACCAAAAAGATTGGAATTGTTTTCTTCTTGTGATCTTAGTGCATCCAGTAGTCTTCCAGAATTACCCATTTCCTTCAATTGGTCAGTCCTATTTTCTACAGGAGCATGGACTGTGTTTTTACAAATCACCCATTTCACTTAACAGCTTCTTACGCACTTATCACTGCACTGAGTACCAGCTACAAAGAATCCTTAAAATAAATTCACCTAGACAACTATCAGACATGGGGATGCTCCCACTGGAATAGCCTCAATAAAGCAGAGTGAGAGTTTTACTTCCAAAATAGACTGTAGCCTGGTGTCTATACTTTGCTCACATAGTCGTAGGCAGAATTATACCAGACTTTCTAAGGGTCTGCACTTCTAATGGCAGATAAAGGTGCAACTAGACATCTAAGTCTCTTTGGGAATCTAAAGTTCCTGCATTTCTGAACAGAATTACCACCTAAAATGTATTTGTTACAGCCATGCGTTATGTATTTCTCCAGTCTTTTGTGTGTGTGTGTATCTAGCCCTAGATGGTAAAACAACAATCCAGTTTGTCTTTCCCTACCTAGCCTTGCCTCCATAGGCTGTGCCCTATGCACTTTGGTTTATTCCACAAATGAAGCAATGCTTATTTTTCTTACTCGTTTGGGGTAGCCTCGTGTCAGAGTGCTGCTGCCTGGAGCCCTTTTTCATGCACATGAATGCATTGCACACTGCTCAGACATGTACCCGGAAAAGTAGGCTGAAAAGAATAACCTAAAAAGGTAAGTTTTGAGCAAGTGCATAGAGGTTATCTATGCTGCCAGGTGGATATACTTAAGCGGAATGAACAGATAAAGTAGTCTCCATATTTCAAGGAGTGTTTGGGAAACAGTTCAATAGTTCAAGAGAAATTTTATTTTGTTTTTGAAAGCAGATATAGAGGGCATCATTTATGATTTTTTTTTTTATTTTTTTCACAGCAACATGACATTTTAAGACGTATAAGCATGTTTTCTTACTCTTTGTCCAAACCAGTCCTTGCTAAATGGTTCAGATCAAGCCTTTATAAAGACAGAGGAGATGACATGTAGGCTATGGTATATATTATTGTAGATCTATGGTGCCAGCTTTGCATTTTCACTGTCTCTACCTAATTAGATGAAGTGGCAATTTTATGACAAGGAAAAGGTTATCATTGACTTATGTGAAATGCTTATTTTGCCTGCTTTCACTGACACTCGCCAACAGGCAACTCAGTTTTGATCTTCTAGCATCAATCTTCTTCTAAATATCACTGTTTCTGAGCAGAGCTTGGATGACACCTTTAATCTGACTTTAAATGATTCTCTCAACAACTCCTCCTCTCAGCTGTGAGAGCACAGGCACCTGAGCACAGATCACTTTGGTGTTTACAAAGTTTTCTTTCCAAAGTGCTGCTGCATTCATGTGGTGGCTGGCATCACCCCTGAAGGAAATGAGTGCATGGAAGCCGTGCTTTGGTGTAAAACCAGTGTCAATGGATTCTCAAAGAAGCTTTGGACCATTGCCTTCTTGCTCAAAAAAGATGGTAGTTAAAGTAATAATTTTGTGAGAAATTTTGTATGAGAAATTATGCGAGTTTTGCTTCTTGGGGACTTCTTGGCATAAAATGCAACAACACAGACAAGGCCAAGCAGGTATAAGTATCCTGGTAATGTATCCCAAACACGTATGTACCTCTGCATCATGCTACCCTTCTAACTTTCAAGGCATTTTTTGGTTTGATCTGGATTTTTCATATTTCCACTATCTACTTTGATTTCCCTAGACCCTTTTATTTCCTTCTTCACAGAGGTAGGATTATCTATACTCTCTGCTCCTGCAAACTGGGATGCTTCCTTTGAAGTCTATGAATCTGCGCCAATTTACACCACTGCAGACTTATTCGATATTGTGTTATAACTACAGATGGGTCCCAGCTGCAAATCTTGGTGTGGATCCAAGCTCACCCTAAACTAGGGAGTGTTTGTATTCATGATTGTGGTTCAGACCCCTCTCTATACATGTATTATAACAGAAGGAGAAAAATAACTTTCTGAATAGGGTGGAGGGCTAGCACCTGTCAGGGAGGCTCCTTCATTATGGGTAATCTGCATGAAACTGGAGACCAATTTTTGTGGAAACCTCCTGTGTAGCAGTGCTGTTTTAGAAGAGAAGAGCCTCTCAAAAAGAATAAAATATACAGTAAGCTAAAATTTGTGTCTGATCTAACGCAATCTTAAAATAAAATCTTAATAATCTTCAGTCATTGGCTTACTAAATGAGTTTATCTGCTGCATATCCCTGTCCAATACAAGAGTCAAAGAAAGAGAATCTCTATTAAAGTCCAGCAGAGCAATGAAAAAGACATAAAAGCTCAAAGAAATTAGCATATATTTCATTCTATCAAATGAACACTGTTAAATCCCACATTTTCTTTGTTTTTGCCCTCCTGCTAAGACAGAAATGAGAAATTTTATTTCTATTTCATTTAGCAGATCTACAGTTAATTTAAATGAATTCATGATATTTAATTAATGTTTGTTGAAGCTTTGTTCTATTTCAGTTTTGACTCTTGAAGATGATTAAAGTATGTGGGATGTCGTTGCCAGTAAACCAGAAAATTCCTGGAAAGAAACTTTGATTCAAGGGATGAACAGGGTGAAATAGACTTGCTTAAAATGTTGAAACAATTTTTAGGGTTTTGAAATATGAGTTTTCTTTTGACAGATTAAACCCCCCACATCTTGATTGTTATTGTGTGTGACCACTGTTGTCAGAGATCAGATGAAATATTGTAAAAGATCAAATGGAAATTTCAGGCCAGACTTTCAGAAGGGTTGTCCAGTTCACATAAATGATAGGTCAAAGTCCTTTACAGATCAAAAAGAGAAGCATGGTAGACTTTGCCACACTATCTTCCCAAAATATTTCTTCCCTGTTGAAAGATGACCAGAAAGAGGGCTTGAGCACTTTATATCGACTCAAGTCACCACTGGTCCATCAAAGGTGTTACTTCCAGTAGTGAAGGAATACCAGTTTCCTAGCACAGAAGATGTGGAATCAGAGCTCAAACTCCTAAACAAGTTACTATTATCTATACATGCTAGTAGTGTACATTAAACTTTTTTTGTCTGTTTGTTTTGTTTTAATAGTAAGTCTTCACTCACAGGCTTCACAGCCTGTTAATCACCAGTTTCAGCAGACAGCAGAGATACAGTGAAGAAGGAGACTCAGGTGAGCTTGAAAGTGATGAATTTACTGTATAGGCTGTGACAGACCATTGGCCAGGCAGTCCTGCCTTTCTCTCATTCACACTAGAGCTGTATTTACCCAGGGGGAAGGAAGTGTCACCACTGCTTATCTGGCTGGTGTCTGAAGCAATAACTTTTATAAACTACATTCTATAAACATAAATGCCTTTACAGTACATACGTGTCTTTTGTACATCTATAACAGCACATTGAAACTAATTTGCTAGCCTCAAAAAGAAATATTCTGTCTTCTGTTCCTCCTTTCACTCATATATATATATATATACATATATACATGGCATTTTTTACATCACTGTAACTAAAACTAAAATTTTATAAATACAAAATGATATTATTGTAAGATATTATTTTTCTAAGTTCCAGAGCCTTCCAGTGCTCTTTACTTTCATGATAATATTCTATTGTAGAGAATAAGCATTATGCTTATTCTATTAACTGCGCTGTTAACTTTTCATGAGAAGTAGAATAAACAGGGAAGCCTGTGAGTCCAAAGCACACTGAAAAAATCTGGCTTGTAACAAACACTTACAAATTTGTAGGCAAAATAATTTAATATATACTTCATGTTTTATAAAAAGATTACAGTCATTATTTGCATAAATTTATCTTTCTAAACTGTAAGATATACCACTGCCTTAGTTATGTTAACCTTTTCTAAAAATAATTGTTATTTCTATATATTATTGTAATGCCATTCTTGTCTCTTAATCAATGCATTATAAGCAAATGATCATTTTCTCAACTGAAAGAAAGCAGTTTAAATATTTTACAGAATTTTGAATAAAATTTGACGATACTAAGAGAAGGATATTTGGAAAGAAGATAATATTCTTTTTCTTTAGTAGTCATTCAAACACCAAAGCCATTTCTTCTGCA
This sequence comes from Pachyramphus minor, assembly GCA_013397135.1. NCBI lineage: Eukaryota > Metazoa > Chordata > Aves > Passeriformes > Tyrannidae > Pachyramphus > Pachyramphus minor. Next base: position 392,898 of record VYXB01002383.1, on the reverse strand, counting down.
TTTTTCATGTCACACGGGTCTTCCCTATAAAAGGGCATGATATTCATGCCTCAGTTGGAGCCCAAGCTGATCTCTTCTTCCACCAAGAGAATGGATGGCTTGTGCTACCCATTACCTAGGATTTAGCACCAAAGGCAATTCCCCAGCCTTTGTCCATATGAAACAGCCTTAAGTTTGCATGTTGTATTAGGGAAATATATATATGAAAGAATGTTTTGCTAGAAGTTCAAAGACCCTGTTCCTCAGGGTCTCGATCTGAAACCTTAGATTTAATTGTCCCTTCCATGATTTATGTATTATTTACATAGTGACGCCCATAGATGCAATTCCCAAAACATAGATCTAGTGACTGGGGTTACCTGACATGACTAAATGCTTGAGCATGGCTCTAAATCAATTCACTGTGTCCTGAATATCTCTTAGGAGCATGTGTAGATCATTTCTGTGGTGTATCAGACTTGCTGGCGACTGTATACCAATATACACAATGAGTCCAGTGCAGTCCTGCTGCACATAGGGTATAGAAGTGATCTGAGCTGTTTTGCTCAGATGCTCAGACAAGGCTGCCAGACCCTCAATAATTATTAGAAAACATGAAGCAGAACCTGTAAGGTTATAAATAGTTGATAAATTTTCAATTTACTGCCAAAACTGCCACTGTAGGATAGTCTGAGTATAGGGAAAATATTTAACCTGGTATTAGCCTACTAAATTATGTTACCCAGACATATTTAAATTATTCATGAAAGTACTTTTTGCACATTTTTTCTTCATTTTAATATCTCCATGCCTAGCTTCTTCCTCTAAGTGTTCAAATACATTTTCTCTTGCATCTCTGGAATATTTAGTGGTAACATAGACAGTTGTACTCACTTCGGGATAGATTTTCCAGTTTCACTGACCTTTGAATTCTGAGATATCTGTAGGTCCTGTCCCAACATTGTGCACAGGAAGAAGTCAAATACACTCAGCACACGAGAGCTCCTACCCACCTGTGTCGAGTTGCATAGCTGTCAGTATGCTGAAAGATGCAAGTCTGGTCCTGAAAATATTTTTCATGTGAGAAAAATGTATTCACAAGGGACCTGACATGGCAAGGACCCAAGCAACTCTGGCATCTGTCCAAAAAAACACTTATGCATATGCTTCGGGCTACAATTCAACTGTAAGTAAGTGAGCAGTAGCGCTGCCTTTGATTGACACTGAATCAACAAGATGTGAGAGGTGATTAACAAATTTATCAAGTGAGGGCAATATTTGGCCCAGGACTGGACTTCTGTTGTTCAGTTCCTGAATAAGGAAATAGAAACTCTTTGTAGGGCTGCACGGAATTTCCTTAATGCAGAGATTTTTCAGGCAGACACGGTGACATTAGACACAAAATTCTCAGAGTTTTCCTAGTGTCTGAACAAACTAGAAATGTACTGAATAGATATGTTAACACTAATAAATAAATCTAGGAGCTCTGTTCACTGACTACTATAGAAGTCTTAATGAAGAAAACTGAATACATTCTGTTTGTTTGTGCAATACCATTTGCCTACATGGATAAATTTGGTTGAATGGGGTCTTTTCTTAAATAACAGCCCTTTTATAATGTGCACTGTTGTATTACTGACAAATTAAAGACAGAAGACTTTTTCCAAGGTTTAAATAAAACACAACCTCTTAAGTCTATTCAGAAACAAGAAATGTCTCTACTAATCTGGGGTTGAAAGATGCTGAACTTGAAGGCAAATGGACTCATTTGTTCAGAAGTTACATCTTCTGCTGTGGTGTACATGGTTATTGCATAATTTTGCTCACAATTTTGGAAGCACAAAGTGTGAGAGTAGTAATAATCAGGAAGGAAGATGTCTAAAGGGGAATTTATTTTGGAGAGGAGGCATGGAGCAAACATTAGCCCACAAGAATAGTTTTCAAAGGCAAAAGAGAAGCTAGTGTATTCTGAGGACTTGTACCTATCTCTTCCCATTTTTAGGGTTTCTGAGCCATCCAGTCAATTTCACATACTTTGTGTTCTTGCCAGCAATTTTGAGTTCAGATGTCACTAAAAGCCAGCGAAATATAGTTTTCAATTGTATTTTGGTAAACCTTTTTTAAAATTAGGATTTAGCACTTTTATTTTAAATTCCTAATTGGCGGGGGGAGGGGAGGGACAACGATGGCACGCACACAGAATTGTCAAGATGGAAACATATTTGAAAGAAGTGTTTCTCGTCCAGATAGAAATGTATGATCCTCAAACTTTCAGATTCCATGGACTTTCAATAGTTTATACTATCATCAGCCTTTTTTTTTTTAACTCAGTGTTTTTAGTTTTTGAACTGATTATATTTTGCATGCTCTTGAGGTTTCAAAGGAAATTTTTAGCCTGTTGGGTAATCAGTTCCTTAGGTTTACATCCAATCCACAAAATATGTATTTGTGTCAAATTTTGCCTTGCTACATGAAGTTATTGAAAAATCTACTTGAAATGCAGTTGGCCAGTTTGTAGCTAAATTATATATATTAAATCTCATCTCTTCATGAATAGTTTGGGTTCAACATTTTCTTTGTCTTGATCATCAATTTGAATTTTATAAACAGCTATTTGAAGTAGAAGGTACATTTAATTCCACAACATTTGATATCGAGAGCATATTGTTGATATAGGTTTCAATAATAACCTTGTATTTCAAATTGTTTCTGCCCTAGTTTAACAGCACAGTTTATTGTTAACCAGTTTCCTCTTTATCCCTTCTAGCTGCAGATTTATTAGCAGAAACACACTGTGCAAATGATGATTTATAATAGAATCCTGTTGCCTGAGAAAATGTATTGATTTAGAATGAAGTTGCAGTCCTTACTACAAAGGCAGAACAAAAGAGATAAGACGGATCTGCCTGGAGTTAAGTTAAATTTCTCTGACTGTCCTGTATTTTATTTCTTTTGTTATATTTTACATGAAAGAAAAGGTTACATTGGGAATTTTTTCGTATTCAGTTTTTCTGCTCTGCATTCTTCAACATGCCACAATTACTGTGATTGTCTTTGTTCAATTCTTTCATCAGTTCAAAGAAGTACGGCATTTACCTTAGTAGCATTTAAAATGAACCAGTCAATAGCTAGATGTTTGCTGTTAAGAATGATGAAGAAAGGTTGAGTGGGAGGCAAATAAGGTTATGTACTTTTAATATATTACCTAATTATTTTCTGTGTTGGAAGGAAAGCATGCTTTCATTTAATTGATTCAAATACACACACATGCAATTAATGTCGATGACCAAAAGTGGACACTACAAATTCAGTTCATTTTTTACTGCTTTAATTTCTTTTTTAAGTGTCATGTCTCCTCTAAATAAAATGCATTGCTTGATTGTTTAAACTATTGTTGAAACCAGAATTTTAAGATAGACACGCAGCTTTAGTATATAAAAAGGTGTGAAAATTTGTGTGCTTATTCCTTAAGCCAGGGCATAGGGAAGGTATCTTGTTGTTGAAAAAGTTATCTTGCTTTTGATACAGCATTTTTTAGACTTATGTGCAGTTTTTATCTTTTAAGTTCTACTATGGTTTCTGCACAGGATCCATTTTATTTGAAGCTTCTATTGCAATACAAATTTCAAACGCTGATTTTGTTAAGCTTTCTGAGACCCCAGAAAGCCTGATTTTTGTTTCAGAAATATTTTGGGCCAACTCATTCTATTCACTATTTCATGAAAGGATCCTTCTGCTACTAATTCGTCCTTTCTTTACTAAGCAATTCCCTTGGTACAAAACCAGCACCACTATGCCTAAGTTTGCAACAGTATCAAGACTAGAGCACTATCACTAGCCATGGCTCTGGGTTTTTTCAGACCTTTTTATGAAGGACCATCTTCTGGGCTCCATCCAACTTGTTTTCCATCCACAAAACCACATCCTTTGACTGCCTCCAGCTTGCCCAGAAACCACACTCTCTGCCCTCAGGCTTTCTTCTGTTTCTGAATCTCCACAGCTTCCAGAGGCTCCTCCAGCTCCTCAGATGCCAAAATGAAGTCTGAGCATCTCTGAAATGACAGGCTGCATGAAACAGCAATAACATCATGAAACAGCATCTAGGGAGCAAATTAACAGATGGGTGCCCTCAAATTACAAAGTAATGAGGAAGCATTCAGTGTGCTCATGGTGGGAACTGCAAATAAAGGAGGAAATTTGGTGCTAATAACACCCTGGACTGATCCAGTTTTCATTGGTTTGTGTTATCTTCAACTGAAGGATCAAAGAGAAAGAAAATAACACAGTATACAATGTTAAAGAGTGACCCAACAACAATATTTGAAACAACAAATGGAGTTAATTTTCCTCTTGCTGTTGATATGACCCTAATATGGTTATTTTACATGAAATCAAGACAAACATGTACCTTGATTCCTATGCTGTACCTTTTGTACCCTTTGTCAATACTTGGGATCACAATAAGAAATATGTTCTAGTTTTCTTTCTGAAGTCTTGTTCTAGTCTCAAGTGAAGTTGTAAAGCTCTTCTGATTCTTCTTAAAGATAATTTTCTTTGTTTCTGTCTCTTCTAAATAATATTTTGGCCACCATTATACAATTATTAGCATTGCATTTTCAGTGTTAGCAGTGTTTGTGCTGACATATCACACCTTATGGCACAACTGTTACCCATTTGATTCAGAAGAAATTAAAAATCACTTTGTACAGAGACAGAAATATTTTTCTATCACAAATACATTGCTAAGAGGTAGCTCACTGCTATTCCAGTCAGTCACTTAGCACATTTTCATTGTTCAATATCAAGGTCACACTTGACAGTAAGAACAGATTTATTTTTAACATTCCTGCTAAAATGCAATGATTCTGTAGTAACTTTGTTCAATGTTTGTATCACAACAGGAGCTGCTGGGAGTGTTTTGATAAGACTGGAGTTCTAATTCAACATACATTAATAATAGTAACAAGGAGGGGAGAGAAAGGCATATTTCAAATGTCCACTTCTGTTTGAATTACATTCCTGAAAAACAAATCTCACTAAATAAAAGAGTATGAATTAATTTTTACCTCATTTATCTAGCAGAGCGACATCAACTTCAACTGTGACTTTGGCTGTAATGTGTAAAGATAATGTTCCAAGATTTGGTATGTGACTCAAGATTGACTGAAGTATTTCATGACCTCAAGTATTTATAAGTGGATGTATCCATTCCTTGCTGCTAAATTCCTTAGTGATAACTGCAAAATTTCTACTGCCAGCTTGAACAGTAAAATGCCATTTCTAATTATTATCTATAATTGTAATATTCTTTAACATCTAAAGAAAATCCTTGTGTTAGTACTGAACAACTGTATTTTGTCAATAATAGATAATAAATGAAAGAAAGGAACAACTCATTTTAGTTTCAGACATATGTATTTCTCATTGGATTTGATTTTGCTCAATACAACAGAGAATTAATCATATGTATTGTTGATTTAATTATACATACTGAGCAATGCACATATATATATATCTGTATATATATATGTATTCTTAGTTATCCTCAAAGGATCATAAAATGTTAAGGGTTGAAAGGGACGTAAGAGATTATTTAATCCCAAACCCCCCTGCCATGTGCAGGGGCACCTCCCACTAGACCAGATTGCTCAAGGCCTTGTCCAACCTGACTTTGAACTCTGCCAGCGCTCGGGCATCCACAACCTCCATGGGCAACCTGTTGCAGTATCTCTCCACCCTCCCCGTGAAGAGTTTATTCCTAATATCTAGCCTAAACTTTCCCTCTTTCGGTTTTACCCATCATTCTTTATCCTATCACTACAGTTCCTGATGAAGAGTCCCTCTCTCGTTTTCCCGTAGGCCCCCTTTAGATACTGGAAAGTTGCTAAGTCTCCACACAACCTTCTCTTCTCGAGGTTGAACAGCCCCAACTTTCTCAGTCTATCTTCATAGGGAAGCTGCTTCAGTCCTCTTATAAACTTCATGGGACTTGCTCCACCAGTTCCATGTCCTAATGTTGGAGGCACCAGAACTATACGCAGTACTCCAGGTGGGGTCTCATAAGAGCAGAGGAGAGGGATGGAACCACCTCCTTCAGATGGGGAAACAGAGTTGGCACACATTATCCAGGGTAACTTTGGGCAAAATCTGGGAAGAAATCTGACAGTGTTGCTCTCGAGCTCTTCTCTTTAGTCCTAATGAAGCTAAGCTCTTGGAGTCAGCTGCTAAGTGTTGAAGACTTTATCACCAAGACTCAATAAAGTTCTTGAACATATGTCTGCTCCTAAGCACAATGCTTAGAACTAATGAGCTTCAAGTTAAACGAGGACTTAAGCACTCTCCTAAAGCTAACACTAAACTTCATAATTCCTATGGAATTGGATCCTGATGATGATATATAACAGATAGAGACACAAGGTTTACCATGAAAGCAAAAGCGATTCAGCGTTACTCAATAACATCAGAAAGCATGACATAGCTTGAATGAGGAGCTGGTTGCCAACTGTTGGCCTGGGAAAGGGTAATGCTTTCCCAGTTAAATAAGTTGAAGGCAGGAGTAAAAGGCATACATATGTAAGCACCTAAGTAACACCATTTGTAGTGGACTACCAGCTAGAAAAGCAATGTAGAGTATTCAAAGGATAAATATTGCTGTAGATGTCCCTTAATGCAAAAGGTCATTTTCAGAACTGTGTTGTCAAGATGACTCTGTTGTTAATTTGAAGATTGCACTGTTTAATACATTTAATAGTCCCTTACTATGGTACATTGTTTACATTTTCAGATAAACAACAGGTGATGTTCTTTTGCTATGTGTCTCCCCCTTTTGGCTGAAGCAAGTCATAGAAGGATAATTACAGACCAAGGCACCTCAGAGTTGGTCGAGCAGCTTAGGCATTTGCTGGGATTAGTGAATGTATTCAAAGAGTCTCAAGGTGCTTGTTAAACCATTTTGGAAATAAGAATATGTAAGTTAAAAAAGAACTATCATCATAGAATTTTTGATTTTATGCACCAGCCTCAAAAATGGCAAATGGATTCCCTGGGCTTTTTCCTAGATGCTTTTGAAGAATTACTAACGTTGAGAAGAAACACTGGTTTGCTATTAGCAGCAATCATTATCCCACAAAGTAATATCCAAGCAGCACAAAAATACTGAAGCCAGTAGCATCTTTTAGGACTTTATTCTTCTTTGGAAGACTGACTGTAATGGCATCTGAAATGGTAAGCTGTATCTTAATTCCCTGACTTGTTTACTCAGAGACAAAATGCTTTCTGCATCAAAACTCAAAAACGTGCAAGGGCAAAGATTAGTAAGTTTGTATATGGACATGTAGGGACTAACATTTCTCATATAGCTCATAAAATTATAGAAAGCTTATGGGTTACAGTGTATATAACACTAACTCCTTGGAAAATAGCTGAAATATTGAAATTCAGAAAATGAGTGTAGAATTGCTGGTGTATTCAGCAATAAGGCAGTTGCATTGTAAATCAGCACCTCAGAAGACTAAAATACTTCTGTCAACAGGGAGGAGAACAGACTGTGCAACTGTGATGAACTATCAATTTGCTGTCAAACTGTCTCTCAGTCTGACAGGGGTCCTCACTGTTAAAACTTAAGTGGTGGCATCCCATAAGACTATGCAGAAGATTAAGATCATTTAGGATCTCTCTGCCTTGGTTTGATGGTCACTTAATTATAGCTTATGAGACCACTGGAAATCATTCCCAGTGACCAATGTGCCTAGAAACATTCAGTATATAAAAACTACTAGTGGAAATAAAACTTTTTTATGTGGTATTTTTATTTTTGTTAATGGAAAATGTTTCATAATTGGGCATCTCAAGGGCAGACTTTCAGCTAGAGTTAGATAAATAATTGACATTTTCACCTTTGAAAATCTTGCTCTGGATCCCCAAAGAGAATTTTACTGTTATTTTGCCATGGACAAAAGTTATGCCTCCTAGAGTCCCCAACCTAAGTATGAAATTCTGGTTGCCAATATGACAAGACTGTGTCTCCAGTGAAAAACCAACAACCCAGATTTAATTCACTTGGGCAAACTGTCTGTGTCAGAAAATTAAGAGAGCTTTCATGTTGAGCAAGGATTACTGAGAATGAATAACCTGACATATATACCTATGGTATTGTGCACCAGGCAGCATCACAGTACTATCACACCCAATACAGGGAAAAGATGCTTGAATTCAATATTAACCAAATTTGGGTAACTGTTTTAACAACTTGGCAGCAGATGCAAACTTTCTCCGTTTTTCTCTCTTAGCTCTGTCTTGAACACTGTACATCTAGATCAGGCATATACCACACCTGAACATTGTGGAGATGTTCTCCAGCCAGATTATCAGAGGTAATTAATGTTACCTCCTTTGATATATGTATGCATGTGTGTATGTATACATAAGTATATACATATATATATACATGCATACCTACCTCTGTATCTATAAGCCACTTTTACATGACATTCCTGATATTGCTACAAACCATCAGAACTAAACCATTTACTTACCCAGTTAGGACAGTCTGTAACATTCCAGAAGCAGGACAGCAGTCTTGGGTTATCTCTGTGGATTTTTATGAGTTTAACCCTCTTCCACTAAAACAGATCTAAGAAATACTTGGATAACTCAGGTAACAGGCAAACAGTCTGGTGTCTGTTTGGTTTCAGAGCCCTTGGCAATAAGCAACTAAACCCCATCACATGCTCAACACTGAAAGAAGGAGAGAGGACTGGCCCCTCCAGCAACATCCACCTGGAGACTCACACTCAAGTCTTCTGCAGAGCAATGATTTTAAGCCATATTTTTTGTTTTCTGAGAGACTGCTATAATTACTAGATTGTGACAGAAAGTTTGACAATTCTATTTCTCCGAGCAATAATAAATTCAGGAAATTTGCAAATACCTGCAGGCTTCTCTCCAACTTGCATTTTTTAGGGAACTTTGGATTATATTTCTAGCTGATAACAATAAGAACAACAACACAGTAATAATAACCACAACAATAATTGCAACACTCTGCTAAAGAGCAGATCTGTATGTATAGGCTACTTTCATGATCTACATCAGATACAGTGGTCATCAGGAAATAAAAAAAACCCAGATTATTTAATCTTTAAAGTTTCTTTGTGATTTTTTTTCCCCTATTGGTTGTTTGGTGGTTTTATTTGTTTATTTGTTTTGTTTGTTTAAGGTTTGCGTTTCATGGTGTTTTTTTGTTTTGTTTTTGTGTGGGTTTTTTTTGTTTTGTTTTGTTTTGGGTTTTTGTTTTGTCTTTTAGCTTATCTTTTTGGTTTATTTTTCCTACAGGTCCAGTATCCTGCATGGTTACAAACTAAAACAGCCCTCAAAATCATATTAACTTGGTTGCACTTAAAGATTCCTTCTTCAAAATTCAGTAACACTCCACAAGCCAGAGCATCTGTAGGCAAAGATAAACCAGCTAAATAATGAAAGTGTTTCCTAGAGAGCAGCCAGGCAGCCCAGGATATATATGAACACTGCAAGCATTTTATGCAGCTAGATATGCTAGTCAAATTTTTCACTTAAAAGTAGATTTCAAATTTAGTTCCTAAATATGGCCATGGAAATAATAAAATGATATCACAGTGTTTTTATTAAAGGATGAAATTTTCTCATCATGATGAAAGCAAAATGTAATGAAATCCACTAGTCCACCTTGATGCAGTTAAAGTCGCTGATTTGCTTCTTAGATATCAAGAAGATATTTGACCAGGTCAAACAGACCTTCCTTTCCTACACATTGTGAAAGCCTGGATTTGACCTTTTTTTGCTTTTTTCTCACTAGGAATATATGGTTTGGTCAATGATGGGTTATCATAAAAATTTTTTCTTCATAGGATCACTGGACAAGAAAATCAATCTTATCTTGCTCTTTAATTTCATGCCTTTTTTCAGGGGGTCCAAAAAACAGGAAAACAGTCAAATTTGAAGTATCATTGTTGCTAACAGAAACAAATCAATCATGTACACAGTGACTTTTATCCTATTTTTAACCTCTGGTTTGTACCTCCTAATTTTATTTTTATGCTCAGGGAATTTCAATGCAATTGTCGTACACTAAGGCTATGTATAAATTACAGTGCTATTAAAACTAATTAAAACCATTCTTTCTCATTAGGTGGATTCCTCTGAAGTTAGGAAGGATTGAAGAGCAAAAGAAGCTGTATAATTTTAAGACATTAAATTTTAAATATAGAATTGCAAACTACAATTTTCTATTAATGTCCTACCAGACAGTTTTTTAAAAATGTATACAGTCTCATGTGTAGAAGGAAGAAGACTAAATAATAAATTTTTGTAGAATAAAATAAAACTCTGAAAGAAAACTTCAGGATTTTTACTCCTTGTGTGTGTGTGTGTGTGTGTGTGTGTGTGTGTGTGTGTGTTTTATTAATAAGACCAAGATAATAACCTCGGAATTTGATGGAAACATGATTCATGTCATTCCTGTCCTTCTGTCTTCTCTTGATCATATCTTGTTTACTCCAGACAAGAAGGGACAGACACAATTGGGGTGCATGATGCACATCTTCATTTCATAAAGTAAAAACTGATTGAATAATTATATTTTAGCCTTGGAAAAATTCTTCTTTTGACTTTTGCTCCATCCATTTCTCCCATCAAACAAATAGCTGCTGGGTGAGGCAGGTGATATTTTTAAATAGCAGCTGAAATATTCCTTTATAACATTTCATTTTGAATGTTCTTTCTTCCCCATCTCACTGAATAGGTATTTGTAATTTTAGAATTCATTAGATGAATCCAAAGACATAGATGGGGTGGATTTCTGTGGAAATGCCTACAGCAGGTCACCAGAATCAGTTTACTTTTCTTGTGTTCAATCTTCCCAGACTGCCTTAATTTAGGAAGAAACAAACCACTGCATTTAATAGACTCTGGCAAGCGTGACCCAACACTTAACACAATTCAGTTAGATATGGAATCAAACATGGGCTACTTTGCACAATTTAATACATTTCAGGTGGCATGTAAAGAACAGGAAGTCTTGTATGAATGAGTTTTTGGTCCTGTTTCTATGAGAATACCTGTGGGAACAAAAAGAAACGAAAGAAATTATAAAAATATTTAAATATTCTTTTCTGCTACAGTTCATTATGAAAACTATGAGAAAAGAAAGACAACAGTTTACTTTACATTTCAGACATTTCCTGACACCTATCAAGAAATTCATCTAACCAAAAGGAACAAGATTTTGGTTTCATTTTCCATGTTCAGTAACAGTTCAGAGGCAAGGAGCCTGATGGAGGTTGGTTTCCTGCAGTGGCAGCTTTCCAGGCAGCCAGTCCTGGAGAACATGAACCTCTGTGGAGCACAGCTGGTCCAGCTGCCTCACACTGGAGCCTTCAAAGTTATAGCTTTTCACATCATCTTCTTTCAAGTAGAGAAAAGAAAAAATTAACAATGTTAAAACTGTGTGGTCTCTGATATCTATAATCTGAAATGAAGTGGTACTCTTTTGGTGGGAGAGTTCTTATACACTGTAAGCCACCTGAAAGTCAGACCTTTTAGCCTAAACCTGTTATTGAATATGAATATTGAATTATTATCATCCCTGAGCCAATCACTAGAGGAAGATAAACATCTTCATGTTTATCTCCCTCCAAAAATACATGCTTTTTAACTCTCTGCTTCCTGTAATGCTATATATACCACAGCGCTTCTCTTGGTCTTCTGTGGAGAAGCAGGTAAATTTTTTCTTTCTGTGGCTCATCTGTTATGGACAGTTTGTTTTGTCTTTTAGCTTATCGGAGGAAAGGGTCCTCTCCTACTTCTGGGTTTGGAAGAAAGAAATACTTTTCTGGTTTCTTCAATAACTTCTGGAAGACCTAGATTGGGTAGGTAAGGTAGCAATTTTTAGCTCATGATATATGACTTATCTGCACTGGGTTTGTAACCATATCAGCAGTTTCATTCTTGGCCTCCTTCACCATTAACTGAAACATATTAAAAATACCAAGGGAATGATTCAGTGTGAAATGATCACTCTTGGACACTACAGTGTCTAAAATGGCACAAAGCATCTATGTGTAACCATCTGAATTGCTCCCAAAGTTTTTTAGCACCAGCTGTTATCAGAAATGGCGTTATCTTCTGGTACTTTTCTTTTGCACATGCATACAGATTGCACAATCAGGTAGTAAAGTTGTTTGCTTAGATGTTCATATTGCTAGAAGTCTCAACTATTCAGGGCATCTTCCCACTGTTTTTTTCATTCGTATTCATATTCAGTGTAGAGCTCACAGCACCCTGCTGCCCTGGTGGGAAAGGAGTCAGGTCATATTGCAGACTCAGCAGGCCCACCTGGCACAAGGAAGTCTCTCACCTCTCCAACTCTTTCTCATCCCCTACTGAACTCCCAGAGGCTTTCATTTCTGTCATCTCAACCTCCTCTGTTTAAAATGAACTCTGAAGCCTGAAGCTTATTGCATCATACAAATCTCTTAAATTCTCTTGTTATAATTGTGTTGCTCATCCCTCAGCACAGCTGAGATCTCTGACTACTGTCCCTCTTCACTTTCATCCTGGAGCAATTTTAGTGCCCACTCACGGGCTGTCCAGGATACTTAGAGAGTGAGGTTATACCATAAACAAGAGGGTTAAATAAAATTACCATTGAAGGAGCTCATTGCTTTACTTTAATTGTATTAATTTTGTCTTTAATTGATATTTATGTGTCTCTGATTACCACAGCAGGATTAGGAAAGATGAAGAGAAGGCAGACACAAGCACAGAGACAGTAATGTACTGTTCTTTTGTACTAATGGTGCTCTACTTATGATCATGTGAAGCCTAAATTACATTCCATTAAAATAGAGGTTCTCTTTTTACTTTGTTATGTCAGAAACCAAGTGTAAGATCTACCTTTAATACAAAAATAACGTAATTGAACTTAAAGAGCTGAGCCAAATCCTGTTGGTACACACCCCCTCTCTCTGTCCCCTCTTTCTCTCCCATCCCTTGGGTTCTGTGGTTCTGCTAAAACCTCTCCTGTTTTGCAGCAGGATGAGAGAAGAATTTACATCCTACATATATTTTCAAGCCACGTACAGGAACTGTAATGCAGCAGTGCAGAGGCACTCCAACTAATATACTAATTAGATGCAGATGTGTTCTGCCTCTTGGAAATATAAGACCAACTGGATGATCAACAAGAGCCAAATGGGTAATTTCTTTTTAAACAAATTGGTTTTATTAACTTAAAAATGCCCATAATCCAACTAGTCTGGAAGACTTTGGATACTATGAAACCACAAGCAGTATGTGATACCTGTTATTATCTCATACTGTTTTTGGCTGTGATCTTGCCGTTCTGAATAAAAGGCTAACATGTAAGGCTGAAGTCTCTCTTAAATAAAGGGTAGCATGTGTGAGTGCTGCCCCAGGAGATGGCCAGGAAATAAACTGTGATTCAGGCTAAATTCTTTCTTTGCTCCCTACTTTCTTCATCAGGAATGCATTTGTACACTCTGCCCACACAAAGCCCAGCTCTCAGCCACCTTCTCTAAGCAAAGAAGGGTGCTGTCAGGGGGAAGGAAACCCTGTCAGTCTTGCTCTTAGTGGAGAGGAAGGATTTTAGTGGTAGCTTTCAATGCTACTCATAATCCTATCAACCACCAAGACATAGGGGATAGCAAGACTGACATATTAAAGTTTAACATGGGACCCTTTCATCTAAGAGATGCTTCTGTCAGAAAATAAATTCTTATTTCGTTCACACCTTTGATAGAGATGAGAGGAATGTGAGGTCAGTGCAAGCAGAGATGCTGCAAAGTCAAGAGGATCCCAATGGACTTGAACCTCTTGCTATCTATTGGCAACTGTGACTTTCCTGAGTGAAAGAGGGAAGGGCCAAGAGTTGCACACTTTTTTGAATATTTTTGTTTCTTTGTAAATCAGCATATTTTTATTCCTCTCTGACACTTTTATTTATGTGGAAAATGATTGTTATGGCTTTACTAGAGACAGGAGCAAAAACAATGGGTATTGTCAATACTCTTTGGAAACACAATGGTTGGAAGGGCCAACACTGTCAGTATCTGTACAGCTTGGGCTACCAGGGCTCACTGCACTGCATTGATCTACTTGAACCCTCTGGCATCACTTGACTTCTGAATCCCCCTTTTTGGGTGATGACTAGTGGTCTGGGAGGGCAGCCAGAGATTTCAATTTCAGAATGAGGGATTACAGGCTACTGAATGACATCTGGGAATTACTGTGGGAGGTCTATATTTTCCTGGTCACTTAAAGCAAGTCTCTTTTTTAAAGACATACATAATTCAACAAATAAATACAGTATCATTGAAGCCTAACTATAGTATCAGTAAAACCTAGGTGTGCATTTTAGCCTTGGAGAGCAATGAAAAATAATAACAATGTCAATATTCTTACCTGTGAAAGCAATAAAATTATAGGAAAAGATAAAAAGGATCTAAGTTACCATGAAATAGAGAAACCATAGTGATCAGCTAAAAGAAGCAGAAAAAAACCCCCAAAACTTTAGTTTTTACTATTACTGATTTGAGTGAATCTAGAAGTGCCTGTCATTCAGGAATAACCTTGCACCAGAACAGTGGGGTTTGAACGGTAGATTTGAATAATTACCTCTGAGATGATTGTCAGTCAGATTATTTGAGGCTGCAATCACTTCAGATATAACTTCTTTTATTTTTAATTTTAGAAATGTGATAAATGAGAACTATAAGAGATGTAAATAAGAATCTAGTGAGACTCATCTGAAAGATGTTTGTTTGAACCAAAGGAAGAGCATGAGGTAAAAATTTAAGACAGAAGAAAGAAAGAAGACTTGTAAAGTTACACATGTTCTAGTTTAACAGACAAAACACTTCCATTTTTAACAGAAGAACAAGTCATAGCCAGAGCCAGGTTGGGATGCTCAAGTCGCATGAGACTCAGGAGCAGACACTTTCCTCATTTAAGGAGAATTGCACAAGATGGGCTGTAGCCATCTCATGAATTTGCGTGCTCTGTGCCAAGAGGTACTGGTAGGGACGTAGACCTACCGTTTGCGTAAATCCACTTGTGTTAGAAAATGCACTTTTCAAGGATTAGCACTAGAAACCAACCAGTCCCTTAAAGCCACATAATTTATCTAATGATTAATTGCAGCTTCCAAATACAAATGTGTCGAGGTCTTGATTGAAAATACGCCCTGCAAACAAAGACAGCTCCGGTGCAAATCTTCAAGTCTGAGAATGACCATGAAAAAAGCAAAAATATTCCAGTTAATAAATATTGAGAAATATATTTAAGTCAGTCCTTTTCAAGTTTCTCAATTAATGAAAAGAAAATTTGTATAAAATTATCTAGTTAGTAATTCACAGATTATGTCACGTTTCCCAAAGCACTTTTTTTAGCTTCCTGGAACTGTGTGCAGATGCTGATGCTTTTCCTCTGTGGGTCAAAGCAGAGTCCCTAGAAAAAAACCAGGAAAGAGGAGGAATGCTCTGGGTGCATACACATGGCTAAGAAAGTTTCATGGTCTTATTTTTTTACTGGTAGACATACCTTGGAAACAGCTGCAGGATTCCTATTTTAGGTTTCATTTTCCAAAACTGTGCAGCAGTTATTTTGGCATCTAACGCATCTGGACTTTAATCGTGTTCTCACAGCTCTGCCGTGTTTTAAAGACTATGTGGTAGAGCTCTTGCATTCACAGGATCATTCACAGTATCAAACCACAGAAATATTTCATTTGGAACAGATTTCTGGCGGTCATCTTAACCAGCTTTCTTCTCTAAGCCAGGCTGAATTCAGGACTAAAAATCCAGTTAGAATTAAACTTTTATGTTTTAGAAAAGGTAATTTTTTTAAATCTGGTAGTTTTACACCCCAAATAGTGGTTCCCAAATTTTCTGTTCTCAGGCAATGTTGTCTGCCTGCATCATCATTGTACTAAATATAGTCAGTCTGTGTATAAGACACTCTCTTTTAAATCAGTGTGAGAAACACATATATTCCACCTACCATGGCTCTGCAGACAGTCAGTGATGGGGGGATAAAAATCTGGCATTTTTTTGTTTTAAAATGTATAGAATGACCATAGTTACATATATGGCTTTAGCCTAAATAAAGTTCTACTCTCACCTGGCATAATAATAATTAGGTTATATAGATTCCTCTTACGATTATTATGACAAATTGAAATTAGGCCTACATACAGTTACAGAATCCATATCAAATGAGATATGCATACACTAAGATCATCAGGAGAAACATTTCAAAATTTTAAGGCAGAACTTGGTTTTGCAGCTTTTTTTCCTATAATCAAAATCAAAAGACTGATGTGATTAAGTATCAATCTTGTTGGAAGACTTTGTTTCTAAGCGGGTAATATCTTATGTATCTGATTTTCAGTTCTGTTTTTAAAGGTTAATTTTGTCACTCTTTTTCTTCACTACTCTATGCAATTTTTGTTTATCTTTCAGAAGTCTGCTCTGACAGTATTTCATGAACTGTTATACAATTCTGACACTCTAGGCTCCAGCTAGTCAATGGCTTAGTTTCTGTCCTGGCTATATTTGTCTGTGACTCAGAGGTATAATCACTAACATTGTAGAATGATTTGCAATCACGTAGTTATTGTCCCAGATTTGGATAAACTTTTGGAAAATCTGCTCTTTAGAGGATCACAATGAGATGTGTGAATAGCTTGTATCCTAATTTCATAGAAAGTATCAGGATAGCTTTCTATAATAGGAAGAGTTTTGCTGCAAAACAGGCAACTGCTGTGTATAAACGCAAAAGCCACTGTTCTGCTGGGCTCTGAAAAGCCAGATGGTTTTATTAGTCTTGCCACTTGCTGGAGAAGCCTCTGATTCTGCCAGTGTTTGGGTAATAGCTCTGCCCCGGGATCTGTTTGAGCTGTGGCACATCCATCTGGCAAAAGGTTTAGCGCTGCACGAGAACTCCAGTCTCATTAACAAACACAGAGCAGCATGTTCTGATGCCAAAGACAGACTCTGTCAGAGCTGCCTTCCCAGCATTTGATCTGTGCACACATTGCAGTGCTCACCTAGCTCCCCATGCACTGTGAACCCACGTAGCACTCTGCATGTCCATTCATCCTTTCTGGAGGTGAATGGTTGCTGATCCTGAAAACTGCTAAAACATCAGTCTTAAATGTACATTAAAAGACTAAACCCCTATATATACTCGTTATGTGTAACGTGTGCTAAAGCAGCCACTTTGAAATACAAATACAAGGCCAGCTTAAGAATTCTTGAGAAAGTCAGAGTCAGTTCCGAAAGTTACAATGTTATAAAGTTATTCAATTTCTGGAATATCAGAAGTTAGAGATTAGATCAGGAGAAGTTATCCAGAGTTTAATTGCTGGAGGAAGCACAAACAGAATACAGTTTGGACGATGATCAATTGTCTCTGATGGGGACTCTCGGTAGGGTCATTGTGACTGTGAGCTTTCTGTGCTTCCTTAAAAGCTTCAAAAGCATCTGTACAAGGCTCAGTTTGAAGGATCTCATCTTTGAGTATGTGGTTCAAAGAGAAATAGTCATGGATTCAGCAAGCAGATCACCATGTGAGCTTTTTTAAATTTAGCCTATGCCATTTAACTGGTGACAGAACATGGGTAGCTTTATCAATAGGTAATTTCATTATTTGCATAATATCTTTTCAAAATCTCTGGAGAACTGTAGAGATATAAATCAAGCTGCCTTATGACAAATACAAAGGCACAGCTCCCTATCACTACATGAAAGCACTTCATTAAAAAAGCCCAAACCCTAAGGTAACACAACAAGTGAATTTGAATTAAAATAAGGGGCCTAGAATCACTCTGATTTTGCTTGAAAATGAGAAATGGGAAATATAACCAACTAGTACTCTTCTTTCTAAGTATTTCTTATGTATTGAGAAAGTATCCTGTGTGAAGCTAAATGATCTCCACTGTCTTTTTAACTTTCAAATTCATAAAAAAAAAAAAAAGAGAGAATAAAGAACAGTCAAAGCATGGATTTTCATATTGTAGAATTATGACTTATTAAAGGAGATGTTATGTTGTAACTGTCACTTTTATTTCTTTTGGTGCTCCAAGTCATATACAGTACTGAGAGTGACACTACCGGAGGCAATCATTTAATGACTGACAGTCACTGTCTCCTCAATGTAGATACATTCTGCTTTACTGATACTTTTCTTTATAAAAGTGAGAAAAGTGCATGCCAATGGCCAGCATTTCTCACAAATGTAAACTTTCCTGCTTTATATTCTTTTCAGAGGATGATGCACTTGGCTGCTCCTGGAAAATACATGAATCATGGTTTCCAAGGTCTTTGTCACGGTTCCTATTGTAACAAAAGCTAGATGGACAATTGGCATTAATTTATGCAAAGGATTTAACCACTTTTTCTATTTTAGAAGTTAACTTCAAGACATCTCTGAGAATTATGAATTTACTCACTCTTCACTGCTGCTTAATTCTTGAGGTGAGTGAATAATAATCTGAAGGTGGTTCATAATCTATATGGTGAAAATATTTGTTCCTTGTTGTAGGCTTTGTCCCTGATTGCTCTATCTAAGCAAGTGTTGGAAACTTGAGTGTGCACCACTGTGTGCATGTGACCAGCCTGTCCCAGCTGGTCACTTCACAATTTACATGAATGAATAAACTTTGTGAATTTGTGGGTGTTAATCCAAGTTTTAGAGATTACGAAAGTTCCTAGATGGCCCTTCATTATTCCAGCAAAAGACTCAGTAAGCACAATGGGAAAAGAAAACTGCTAGAAATAAGGAGAGCATGTTGAAAAATTTAAGTATTCCCTTCTCTTCCTTGGCACAAGGAATATCCTTATATTTGGCTGTATGCATATCCAGGCTTAAAAATAGCTGGAGACTTTCCTGACTAAGAGGGAGAAGGTTATAAATCATATATATTGTCTGTCCAATAGACTTACAGCTACATATGAATATATTTGTGTGGTCCTGGCTGTGACTGATGTCATCATGTGTCTGTACAGATGCCTGCCAGGTACACTGGAAACAAATCCATTCCCTGCTGTACTAATAGCATTACCCTTCCTGCACAGAGCCCTAGCCAGCTTTGAGGAGCTCGGAAGGGGTTTTTGAGGGAAGTTTATTGATGATTTCAGTGAATAAGTGATGTGAGCACTGCAAAGCTATTTATTTATGAATAATGTACATAGTGTCCTTTTCACCCTCATAATAGGAAAAGTATTTTAAAGCTCTTTTTTTAGTTCCGAGACTTCTTTCCGGCCTGCTTCACTGTGCAAAGTCTTCCTTCGCTGATTTTTCTCTCAGGAGCACAGTTTTCTAGCTGTTTTTTTTTTTTGTTAATCTGCCTACATAGTCTCTGGTTGCTGTCATACCTCCATTATTCTGCCCCGTGCTTCTGGAGACAACCTACAGAAAGTTAATCGACTTATGGAGCTATGGGTGGTTTGGTCAGTCTGCTTCATGCTCCATGGCCATGCTTAGAGTATGGACTTATGTATTTCATCTATTTTACTTCCAAAAATAAGCTTAAATACACTTTTTTTTTTTTTTTTACTCTGAATGAAATTCTGTTCTCTTCAGTTTCAAGACTTCATCCAATTTGTGCCATATCAAGAAAAAACAGGGAATAATAAAGGCTGAAGGACTTCCCTAAGCATGATTTTTTTTCTCCAGGAGGATGAAGGGGACAGTTTTCACGGGGGTATCACTGACACGTATAAGCTGTACCAACACTGGCACAGCGATGCCAGAAAACTGTATCAAACTTCTAAACAGAAACACATTTGGGATTGTTGGACAAGATGAAAAAGAAACTAAGATAGCAGTGACTGAGAGAAGATAATTAAATAAAGCAGATTTTGCAGTTCCAGAGAAGTAAAGGGAAGGACTGTCTACCTGAGGGAAGAGAGCTTCAGGTTTGGTTCAATCAGTTGGTTTAGTCTATTTTTAGGGTATGATGTGAAGTTGCTGCTGACAGAACTGCTACCAAAATGCTTTTTTTTCTACCACCTGTTTCAGTTTAAATAAGAAGGGTGATTGCTTTTTTTTAGTAATGAAGATAGAAAATAGTGAAAGTTTTGTATAGAAGTTGAGTTGAATTCCTGCAGTTGGATACTGTTTTGGAATATTTTTTCAGACTAAAATTTTCTTAAATAAAGCTTTTTTTAAATTCATTTCAGAAGATAACTATTTTGTCAGAATTCATCCATCCACCCATCTATCATCTGTCTATCTATCTATCCATCCAATGGATTTTTTTATCTCAGAGAAAATAACAAAGTAGAACTGTTCATGAGAACTGGTATTTGTTTATAGCTGTGGATAAAAAACTGAAAATTTTAAGAAAATTTTCCCATTCCCCACCCCAAAAGGGTGTGTGTAGCTACTGTTCATATATATCTTTCCCAAATGTATTGTCTTTTTTTTTCCTTCCAAGTTCTTCCTCACATATTTTTAATAAGTTTTGCCTATACAATTTTGTGTTCTATACTTGCCATCCTCATCTTCTCACAAAGTTTCTAATATATATGAATATTTAGAACTCCACCCAGTGAAGCAGAACAGTCAATTTGGAAATGAACCAAAATATACCTCCTCTGAAGAACCTCAGACAAGCTGAGGATAAAGAGGTTTAATTTGTCCCTCATCAAATAGACCATACCTCTGTGAGAAATCAGATTAGACAGGAAATCAGCACAAATATATAAAGCCCTGAAATTCTAGAAAAAAATTTGATTCCAAACACTATCCACAAGCCCTCTGACAGCATTTCCCTCCCATCTCTGCCCTTTTATTCTGCTGGACTAGCTGTAATCCCTGGTAAAGGAACTCATTCAGAATCAACAATGACTTTTCTGTGGTTACTTTGCTAATACCTGCTACAGTGTGAAAGATGGATTTTGTCTCAAAGCCCAAATCAGAAAATATGTTTCTGTTTATAAGTGAAGCAGTGGGGCTTCTTCTCCTTTTATTTAACTTTTTTTTTTCTTAGAATACATTAACTGAGGAAAGGTTTGGCAGGTTAGGTGACTGGGTGCTCCTTGGCTAGGTGCACTGCACTTATTCTATCTGTGTTAAAATGAAGACATAAAACAAAGGGATCAAGTGCACACTCGGCAAGTTTGCAGATAAGATCAAGCTGAGTGGTGCTGTTGACACACCTGAAGGACAGGATGCCATCCAGAGAAACCTGGACAAGCTTGAGTCCACGGGAATCTCATGAAGTGTAACAAGACCAAATGCAAGGTGGTGCACCTGGGTCAGAGCAACCCCTGGCATCAATACAGGCTGGGGGATAAACAGATTGAGAACTGCCCTGTCGGGAAGGGTTTGGGGGTGCTGGTGGATGAGAGGCTGGCCATGAGCTG
Organism: Pachyramphus minor; assembly: GCA_013397135.1. Taxonomy (NCBI): domain Eukaryota; kingdom Metazoa; phylum Chordata; class Aves; order Passeriformes; family Tyrannidae; genus Pachyramphus; species Pachyramphus minor. The sequence continues at coordinate 371,494 of VYXB01002383.1, read as the reverse complement.
TCCATGTGCACTCACAGCCCAGAAAGCCAAACATGCCCCAGGCTGCATCAAGAGCAGCAGATCTTGATGGGGAGGTGATTCTGTCCCTCTACTCTGCTGTTGGAGAGAGTCCAGAGGAGGACACCAAGATGATCAGAGGGATGGAGCACCTCACCTATGAAGAAAGACTCAGAGAATTGGGATTGCTCAGCCTGGAAAAAAGAAGGCTTAAGGGTGACCTAATTGTGGCTTTCAAGCTGAACAATCTTTTTGTTTTGAACAATTGGACACCCTGAAGGTGGTGAGGCACTGGAACAGGTTGCCCAGGGAAGCTGTGGCTCCCCCATCACTGGGAGTGTTCAAGGTCAGGTTTGATGGGGCTCTGAGCAACCTGGTCTAGTGAAAAACCCAACTGTCCAAGGCAGAGGGTCGGAAGTAGATGATCTTTAAGGTCCCTTCCAACCTAGGCCATTCTATGATTCTACAATTTTATGACTTTGCACTGGTGTGGTCAGCCTTTGCAAACTGCTTTGATGCTTATTAGGCTTCCAGTTCAGAGTTTAAAAAAAAAATTAAAAATTAAAAAAAACCTCAAACAAACATGAAGAAATAAAAAAAGAAAATTTGCTGAGATAGGACAGAAAAGAAGAGGAAAGGCACACAGGGTCACAAGCCACTTAAGCTTTCCTTAGCTGGGCTTTACCCAGAACATTTCTTTGGATGGCCAGGGTAGCTGTAATACTTAGTATTGTAACATTTAGGGATGGAATAAGTCCATATGGCTCATCTAGCCATTTATCTTTCTAGCTTTCATGCTATGTAATATTTTTATCCTCTAAGTACTCGCATATCTATTTCTTTTCTCTGGTATGTTCCTGAATAAAGCATATACTGCTACTTTTGGTACTACGAGATTACCCAGTGCAGAAAAAAGTGAACTCCCTTGGCATGTGCTTATTTCATTTGCCTAATTTTGTGCATCCTATAAATTATTCAAAGAAGTGATATCAGTGGTTCTACAGTAGTTCTGGTTCTTCAGGTCGTATTAACAATGTTGGACTATTAGGTTGGTGAAGTGCCAAAGTACAACACTGAGAGTGAATTTACAATCTATATTTCAGAATAATCCCTCTATACACAGTGTCAAAGTCCATTTATGAGATATTCCTATAAAATATAATTGTCAGTGCAGCCCCATCCCTGGAGTCAGGGGTGAAGTCTGAGACCTTTTTTTAAATGTGTGATTTTCCTGTCATCCTTCTCCTTACTGCTTTGAAGATGATTGCAATCAGGAGCTACACATAGGCAGCCATTTTGTGTATTATCTCTTCACTTCCCCCATGCTTTCAAAGTGCTCTAGGAGGATTTTTGCTGAAGATTTTCCAATCACCTTTTTCTTCCTTTTACTGGTCTGTGTAGAAAATATCTATAATGGGGTGCAATTGAGAGATTCTGATTGTCCCTCCATTCTGTTGCCTAGGAAACAGACTTGTGGATATCCAGCTTTTTCCTTCATTACTGAAGATGCCATTTACAGTTGATTTCCTCCTATGTCTCCTTTGCTGTGTACACTGCTGAAAAGGAAAAGACAGAATAAAACCTGTTCTATGGTTTGATTTGCTTTTTTAAGGTGTTGTTTGGAGAATACTTGGGTTATAAAGTTTGAATACATTGTTCATGATAGATAGCTATACCATGGGCAACATAGATAACTGAAAATACCACATAATTAATTTCTTTCCTTTTTCTTTCCTTCCTTCCCCCCTGCCCCCCCCCCTTCTGCTTATTGGAAAAGAGACAAATGTAAAGCTGGTTAGATTCCTTCAAGTTCTCAAATCTATTTATACCTTGAAACATTATCAGGATATTAATTATTCTACAATTTGGATCAAAAAATAAAGGTATAACTGATAGCAGATTTGTCTCCTTCTGTTCATTTACTGTTTTCTTATGTACACTGAAGTGGAGGAAAGTATTAATTTTGCAGCTGGGACATGGCACACCCTGTTGAGAATGGATCTTAATCAGTCTGGGGGCTTTAACACTAAAAAGCGCAAATTTGACATCTTTCTCTGAAAAGGTGTAAATGGTAATTAAGTCTGCTATTTAGGTGCAATATAAATTTATTCTCAATAAAATAAAATATATTAATCATTTGGATGTGTGTTTTTCTCCTCTCTGCTTCCTTCTCTTTACTATTTTCCTTTGTTCTCATTCTTGTTATTTTGGCTCCTTCTATTTCTTTTCTTCCTCTCATAAATCACTTTTATCTTTTTCATTTTTTTCCCCTGTATCTTTATCTTCCCCTCTTAATATTTACTCTTTCTCTTTTGTAACTGTTTTTCTTTTACAGAGTCTTTCTAGCCCCCACTCCCTTTTCTTCACCTCCCAGGAGGCATCCCTCTTTTTAGAAATATACCATATTTAGTTTCAAAGTCATCTCCTGCCCATTCTGGTTTGAAAACTATACCAGTAATAAAAAGTACTGAAGGGTTGGTTAGCAGCAGAGGAGGTTGTTTATAGGCTGGAGAAGAACAGAAAAGCATTAGGCATTTCCTTACTGTACCAATTTCTTTTCATGTTCATCCCACACTTTGCCTTCCCCAGGTTTCAGGAGATCATTGTAGGACTACCAAGCTTTTGCCTCCACCCGTGTAGCCTCACTCAGTTCCTCAGTTGCAGACCTCCTTCCCTGTTAAATTTTCTCTTCTGCCTACTCTACCTTTCCCTCACAACTTTCTCAGTGCAGTTTATTCTGCCTCTCTCTGTCTTGCACCCATTTTCCTCAGATTGTTCCTTCCTCTGATTACTCTGTCCTTCTGACCCCAGAATGACCACAAAGTCACCCTGGCTCTTTTGTTTTGTTTTCATTTGTGGTGGGTTTTTTTTTTGGTTGGGTTTTTTTTATGGTATTTGTCTCAGTGGTGTTTTTCCCTTTCCTTTCCTCTCCCTACAGTCTCCTTTTCCCCTGTTCCTCGTCTCTAAGCAATATGACCTGCCTCATTTTAGCATTATCAGCTACCCAAGCTGGAGCAAAGCAGGTAGAGTGAGACAGAAGCTGAACATTAGAAAAATAATTTTTTAACAAAAAACCACAAAATGGACAAAACCTGACATTTATATCAAGAGAGAGAAAAGAAGGGAAGAACAGTGCCTTTTCCCATCAGTCAACGGTGGCAGAGGAAGGATGACAATGATCTTTGGGGTCTTCCTCTTTAATTCTCCAGCCTCGGATCCGCACTTCCTCCTATAGTTCTGTCTTCCACAAAGAAAAGGTGCCTCAGGTATTAATGTCTTCTTACAGCTACCTGAGGGAGCTCTGACAACAGACTTGAGAGAAGGTGAATGAAATGATGATCAGAAATTCCAGCGAGTTTCTTTCTAGAGACACGAGTGGAAGTGGGAGAGAAGCTTAGTGTATTTCGTGTTCTTATACTTCATCTGCAGGTGGTGCTTTGTTCTGCAGACATGGAGGTGGTAGAGGAATGGTAAAGAGGGATGAATATTAATTTATTGATATTAGTTATCAGCTGAAGCCGACAGGATTTTTTTTTATTAAATATTTTCCTGGTTTCATCAGAAAATGTTAATCGGTGGGAGGTTTTCATAGGAATATATCCATTTCTAACACATTTCTGTTGGGAAAACTTTTCCAATCTAAGTGGGGAGTTTTGTCCAAAACTCTAAAAATGTACATCCTGCCCCACTATAATCATTATTTTGGTTAGAGATTTCACAGGAAGTGGTTCCAACTCCCTTTTTTCCTAATTGAGACATTGATTTGAATCTGTGAATTCTATACTTCACATAGATGCTTCTGTCACAACAGAACTGACTTGTCTTTAGTGAAGTGTCAGTTCTCATTTTCATAGTGGGCCTTGATTTTACGTCAGGATTTAGGATTTTCTTTTTATCTTGATAAGTTTCAGAGAGTGGGGAAAACTTAACTATTATACAGATACATCCTGAGAGGCAAATTTCAGAAACCTGATGCATATCTGTCCTCTCTCCCTCCTCCACCCACAACACCCTGAATCATCTTTAGCTCTGGATCCCTTGGGCTCTTCAGGATCTCCACATATCTCCTGAGCGAGATAAAGAAAAGAGGTTCCAAATACATAGTGTGAGAGGCAACCTGAATAATCAGTTATTAAGAAAGGCTCAGCTGAAATATGCAAGAACTAAGTCTAAAAGAAATATTTTTAGTAATAAAATTAAATATCTTCTTGTATGTGCACTATGATGATAATAATTACAGAAGCTCCCTGCTTTCCTCAGTGGTGCTCTTTATCTTGAGTTGGGATGAATCAAAGAGCCAAATCGAAAATGCGGTGTCTGACTTGTGACCTATGGCATCCTTCTGCTAGTTGAAGTGGCCATGAACAGAACACACATAACAAGCCTCTGCCCTCTTGAATAATCCAGTGGGACTGATGTTTTAAGGGGTAACTGTTTCCTTCAGCAAAGGCTTGCAAACAAGTTATTATTGTCTGAATAGAACTCAACTGTGGGAGATGAAGAAGTAGAGAAACAGCAATTTGAGAAATGGCTCAAAACACTGAAAGAAGAGGTAAAGAAAAAAGAAGAAGAAGAAATCTATGTGAAGATGGGACAAGTGGTTTAAGCAGACTGACCATGAACTGCATTATTGGTATTAAATGCTGCATTTCACAAATCTTGTTGTATGTATTTTTCCCATGTTCTATATCCCAGTTTATCCCTCAATTCTTATTGGTCCAAGTTTGCTGCAGTGCAGCATTCCCTTGTTTGGTCATACTCCTCCCCTCCTTTCCCTTTATGGTTACAAGCCGTCCCATGCGCTCCAGGTTTGTCTCACCCTCCTCTCATGCTCTCCTTATTTGTAAAATCCCACCTACCTTCCAGATCCTTCCTTGCTCCTCCTCATGTAAGGGAGGAGCCATTTTGAGTTTGAGTTCACCCTCGTGGCACCCTCAGGTTTATTAAGGTAGCCAAGGCTACCTTAATAAAGGCACTTATTTTCAATTTACCATCGTCAGCCTACTATTCTGTGTTGAACCCTACCCTGGGTGGGTTTACCTACAACCCTTAAAGGTTGTATTACTCAACTTGAAAGGGAACCTAACAGTGTGTAAAAATGCTAACAATTACCAAACCTTCTGGGTTGTGACATGTGAGGCCCATGCCCAAAAAATATAAAAAGGGGAATAAAAAAATAAGGGAATAAAATGAGGGAAAAAAATGAGGGAAGAAAAAAAAAGAATCTCCTGTCCTTTCCTCCCTCTTCCCCTCCATTAGGGAGATTTCTGGAGGATNTTTATGGTTACAAGCCGTCCCATGCGCTCCAGGTTTGTCTCACCCTCCTCTCATGCTCTCCTTATTTGTAAAATCCCACCTACCTTCCAGATCCTTCCTTGCTCCTCCCCATGTAAGGGAGGAGCCATTTTGAGTTTGAGTTCACCCTCGTGACACCCTCAGGTTCATTTGTGTCAGGGCTTAATAAAGGCACTTATTTTCAATTTACCATCGTCAGCCTACTATTCTGTGTTGAACCCTACCCTGGGTGGGTTTACCTACAACCCTTAAAGGTTGTATTACTCAACTTGAAAGGGAACCTAACAGTGTGTAAAAATGCTAACAATAACCAAACCTTCTGGGTTGTGACATGTGAGGCCCATGCCCAAAAAATATAAAAAGGGGAATAAAAAAATAAGGGAATAAAATGAGGGAAAAAAATGAGGGAAGAAAAAAAAAGAATCTCCTGTCCTTTCCTCCCTCTTCCCCTCCATTAGGGAGATTCCTGGAGGGAATTTGTTGGGATGGGCTTTGTTGCATTGCTTGGTCAGCAGAGCAGGAGCTACAACCTGACCTGGTCAAATACGCATCCATGTTTGTGGCCCAGAGTCCAGCAACATGTGTGCTCCTGGGTAAGCTTGAGCTACCCACTGGCACCACAACTGGGAGAAGCTGGAAGGAAACACTCCTTCCAGTTGCTAAGAAACTCATCACATGAGTCTGTGTTCAAGGCTGGTCATAGTCAAGTACCACATTATGTTGCTGAATTAGGCTGTGTGGTTATTATGAACAAAATAGAAATAAATTGAGAACAGGATGGAAAACAGCTTGCAGTGGAGAGATTTATGACTTACATGTCATAATGTCTTGTGTGAACCCTGTCTGCAGTCATGACTTAATTTCTCACCAAATATTAAAAGAAGGTAAGAAGAAAAATTCTAGTAAAGGAGATAAAGTGAAAGGCTAATACAAAACATGCTAGGTAAAATTGCTCTTCTCTTTGATGAGTGCATTAGGGACTAATTTCTCTTCTTTGAAATTTCTGGGGATCTGGGTCTGCTTATTGAATGAGCCTACTACATTAATATTTTGTTTTCCTTGTTCTTGGACTTCATAGGTTTTAAGTTAAACCTTAATAGAATTCAATAAATCCAAATATAGCCTTCCTCAATAGAATTCAGTAAATTGTGTATTTCAAAAAGGATTTGTACAGTTTCTCTGTCTTTCTGTGAAGAGTGAGAATATTTTAGGTTTCCTCAAAAATGCCATACGTTGCCCTATAAAGCCTTGAATCGGGAAAGCCTCCATTCAAGAAAACATTTAACCATATGCTTGACTTTAACTTTAGGCATATGCTTAAAATCTAGCATGTGCTGAAATTGTTTCCTGAAAAGGAGTGGATTTAAGCACTTGCTTATGCTCTTTCCTGGACTAGAGCCCTATGTGTTATACATCAGATTCTCCTGACTGCACCTACAGAGTTATTCAACTACTCATATTCTGTCAGTATTTTTAAAGCAATTTCAATGATTAGGATGGCACTCCGTCACTGGAAAAGAAGTAAGAACAGAGGACCCAAATTTTCTAGATATTATTGAAACTCTATCTCAGCAGAAATTAGCCCTTGTTACCCACAATGCTTCTTTATTGCTCCAGCACCTTTTTGAGTAACCTTGTTAGTGACTTACGCAGTAAAACACAGCTTTTAACTTAATTTACCTTTGGATTTTGTCCAAAGGATTTGTAGGTATTTTAGTTGTTGATGGCCTAGTTTAAGATCCCTAAAATGAGTTTAAATTCGTTTGTAATTTTTGAAAAAATACATTTACTTCTCTTATTTCAGACAGAGGGAATCATAGAATCATTAAGGTTGTAAAAGATCCCCGAGATCATCTAGTGAAACCTTTGATCAACCACCACCTTTTCAACTAAACCATAGCATTAAGTGCCATATCCTGTAATTTCTTGAACACTTCTAGGGACAATGACTCCACCACTTCTCCTGTTCCAATTCTGGACCACCCTTTCAGTGAAGAAAACCTTCCTGATGTTCACCCTGAACCTCCCCTGGCACAGGTTGAGGCTATTTCCTCTTGTCCTGTCACAAGTTTCCTGGGGGATAAGGATGACACCCACCTTGCTGCGGCCTTCAAAAGTGTGAATTGCTGAGAACTCTTCCGCAAATGTTGATGCATTTCCCTAAGTAAGTATAAGAATCAGAAACTACTGAGCAAAACTCTTTCTCGGGAAGTCAAAACCCTGCTATTTCCTAGAGGTCTGACACCCCAGCACTGAATTTATGCTTCATTATAATTAGAGCTGCTTGCACTCTATTAACAAAATACCTTGTAATTTGTATATGCTTGGCTTTAGATGACTATGGTTATTTCACACATCCTCTTTTACTTGTTTCCTAGGAGATTATTAAAACACAGAGTTGAACACTAATAATAACGTAGTATATATTCCAGACATTGAAACACATGCCAGAACCACTAAGGGAAATAAATCACATTTTAGTATTCAATCTCAAGCAGCCTACGGGTCTGTCACTGCAGGCGTATCTGCAGACACCATGGTGCTCCACTTATAGTCCTCTTGGCAGAGAAACTCCAGCTGACAAACTCAGAAATACAGCTGACACTCTGCATATGCTGTCTGTATATGTGTACAGGAAAATGAGGCTGTTGGGCTCTGCACAGAGGCACTTATGGGGAGCCAGTGGCAGCTCACCTCAGGGACTTTCTAACCAGCCCTAAACCTGCCTCCTGACAGGGAGTCAACACCAGCCCCTCACAAAAATTCATAGCAGCTCTGCAGGGTTTTCACTGGAGCTCTTTGACGGCTGACAATTGCTGGGAAGCCTTTAAGGCCACACGTCTTAATTTGAATGTCCTAAAAGAATAATTTATGAATAATGCTGTGTTTTCTCCAGGCACATTCCAGTGCAGTGATGTGGACCCTTTGTTTACCTTGTTTATAAGAAAGTGGTATTACCTTGGAGGTAATGGAGGAGTTGAACTGAAATTTCACCAGTTTCATCTTGGCTCCGGTTTGGACTGATGACCTTCCTGTGAGGAAGCTCCCTGCTGGGAGCATCTGACTAAAGGGAAAAGGGAATTTGTGCTTGGAAGCTCCTCTGAACTCTCTCTGAACTAACCCGGAACCTCATCCTGAACTAACTGGGGGTTATTTCAACTCTCCATATCTGATTTCCTTCAAATTGTTGGTATATTTGAGTTTTCATATTAACCAGCTTTAAAAGTAGAGGACTGGATCTATTTACTCTTTATTTATTATCTAAGCTGTCTAATCTTCTTTGTCTCCTTACAGTTTGCATACACTGTATCTGACATGACGTGCGTAGAGCACTTGCTATTTTCAGTCCTGACTTGGTTCTCCAGTCATTGGCTATTATTAATCTGTCGTTATCTTCTATTAGTCATAACAATATAGGAGAAAGTCAATGAAAGGTCAGTGAGAGACACTTAAATCAGCAGACCCTTTGAGAAAACATAGGTTTAAATTAATCTCACTTTGGTCTGTCTGAAAATGTTACTGAAGTTTTTATTTCCTGAAGGAAAAAAGTATAATAAAAATAACTCATGTGAAAGCAAAACTATTAATTAAGCACTGATGTAATTACTCAGGTAAGTAACATAATTTCCTTGAACCAAAGTAATTACTTGAATATTTAGTTTTAGTCTGCAGTGCATTTCTTCACGCTGCAGCCTGAGTCTGTGGTGGGGACACAGAATATTTCACACAAGTGACCAGAACTCCCCAAAATAATCTGGGAAGGCAACTCCACTGCTGCTGCTCATTGCAGTTAAAGAGTGTGAGTGAAGGGTAGCAAATAAAATTTCCAACACAAGTTAAAAAATAAAATATTTCACTTTATTTTATAAAACAGTATAGAAATCATCAGAGATCTATATTTTATCTTATAAAAGATAATAGAAGATTCAAAGCTAATGCATGCCTGTGAGTATAGAATAAAAAGTTATTTGTTCATGCTTGGCTAAGCTATACACCTGTGCAAATTAAATGCTGTCCTCTTCATCATATCTCAGCATGATACAGAGATTTACCAGCATAAAAATCTGTTTAAGAATCCTTGTTCTAAGATTTCATCTTCTTGACTAAAGTGCTAAAGCATTTTAGTAGAAAGAATCTTAATAAGACCAAACGTAAATGCAGAATTGTCAGACAGATGGAGGAATCATGCAGAGGAACAGACAGCCAGCGAATGGGTAAGAACCTACACAGGAGGGTGAAAAGCTAATTTTAATCGACTTTATTCTTCTTGCTTTGTGTGGTTTGAGTTTTTTCTTGTATTTTTTCAAAACCATTTTGTGTTATCAAATGTGCAACTGGCAATTACACTCCCTGTTCCTACTAGAAATAGCTGGGATAGTTATTGTTGTTGATATTATTCACAAAACAGTAGGGCTTGGAGTCAGCCAGAGACTCCCACTGTGCAAGAAACTATACAGATGCGGAATAAAAAGATAGTTCTGCTTTAAAGCATCATCCTATTTCATTGTGTTGACAGTGAATCTGTGTTCATACAATATCCTTTCCACCCTGTAATGCTGGATTGGGAATTTAAATCTGTGCTGATTTATCCAAAGCAAGTAAGGATAAGAAACTGGAAGCTTTGTTGTAACAATAAGAACCTTTTGCCCTGCCCTGCTCTCTGTGTGTCAGGCTCTTTTGGCTCCTGAATTGATCTGAGGGTCATATTTTAGATTCTCCCAATTTAGTACTTGTCGAAACTAGACATGCATGAATAGCTTGTGGGCTGGGAATTATGCAGGGCCAACATTACAAGGCAGTTGCCCCTCAATCTCTGAAGTGCACCCAGGCTAGAGAAGAATTCCTGCAAGCTCAAGCTGCCTTCTGTGGCATGCACAAAAAAAGATAGTCTCTTTACCTCTGATGAGCAAGTGTTTTTCACTGGATTTCATGTGAGAGGAAGACATAAGCAGTGACAATGAGCCCTTCCACGAACTCATGTTAATTTTATTATTTTGGGAAAGGGAAAGGGAAAGGGAAGAGAAGAAAGAACTGTCATTCACATACATCCGTAGGGTTTAGTTAGAACTATAAACTATATATTTTCCAGAAAACCACTTCACTTGATTCAAAAGGACTATGTTTTAAAACATTTTGACATCACTACTAAGCCAAATAATCTATTGCTTGTTCACCTGAGATTTCAATGTGTTGTTAATAAATAAACTTGATTAGAATAAAAATTGATTGAGTCTTAACATACTGGACATCTTTGTCAAACTGATTTTTTAAATTTTAAAATTACTCTATTGTTCTTAAGTCCCAATATCTTAACTTCTCTGAGAGCAATGCAAAGGAATAAAATGGTTTTAGCTGATAGTAAAAACTCTGAACAGACAAGTCTTCAAACAATGTTTAGGCTTTCCAGCTTTGGACAAGAGAGCAGAATTAACCAAAAGGTGCCATTTTCTGTACAGCTTTACTTTTGCTTCTTTATAGAAACCCAACAAAATGTGGCAAATCACATCTTTGAAATAATACATTTTTTATCAGCTGAGTATCCTGAGGGCTCATCCTCAGTAACAATGAATTATGAATAACTCATACTTTCTAATATTCCCTGAATCTCCATATTCAGCATCTGCAAAGAAGCTGAGCTCTGCTCTTTCATCTGTGCTCTGTTTCTTTCTTAACCCACAGTGCTGCATTCAGAGGGCCTGACATGGCCCTACCTGTACACCCAGCAACCTCTATGGGTTGCCAGAGTACCCTGCCTTCCTCGAAGCCTTTCTTGGACATCCATAGCCGTGCCGGGAAATATCAGACAATACTCTAATGCTTAGCAAAGGGTCAGAGCCAGGACACAGGTGGCAGAGCATGTCCTAGCACTTGGAGGAAGTGTACTTGCAGCTGCATTTCCAGATTATACTTTGGAGGTAGGAATGGCTGCCACCCCCAGTACAGTGAAGTCTTGAGGAAAGTAAGTAGCTAAACATCGCCTGGCACTCTTACGCCTTATTCGAAATGTAAAAGAATCCAGCAAGCCTTCTTTATTTTCAGGAGGTGAATGTGACTGTGTCACTTCAGCTGATGCAGCTGTTGGACATGTAGGGCCATCAGGGTGAGGTGTGCATCAGGTAGCCCTGTCCCAGAGAATGCACAAGGACTGTGTTTAGCCTGCTGTAGGGAGAGGGATTGGAGATCAAGGAGGTGACATTTTACCCACAGGCTTCTTGAATCTTTTCTTCTACACACTCCCAGAAAGCAAAGGAACCCAAAGTGGCCCCTGAATACTACTGAAAGTGTGAAACCTCCAGCTGTGCTTGATTTTCATATTGTTTTTTAAAAGTAAATAATTACCATGTGAGAAAACCACAACATGTTTGATTTTTATCCAACTCTCCTGCCATACTCCTGTCTTCCCCCCCCCCCTTCTTCTCCTGCTCAATCCCCAGTCCCACAGGCACACATGGTCTGATTTGTCTTGTGTGGCAGAAGTGCCTGAAACTTGGCAAAAAAAGATTTCCCCAGCAAACATAAGCCCACAAGGTCACAAACTTTCTTGTTATTGTGCTTTGCAGGTTTCTATTTTGCAAGCACCCAGAGAAGCATCTGTGCAGATGCCAAGGGACCTGTACCCCTCAGCCAGGCAGCACAGCGGGCCAGCAAACGCTTTTCTCAGGCAGCAGCCAGTGCTGTTTCTGGGATTTGCTTCCCGGAGTGAGCTACACAGCTCCAGTGTCCTTCAGACTGAAGGAACTCTACACCACAGTGCAAGGTTTGTTGTTTTTGTTTATATTGTCTGATTTTTGACTAGTGAGCTTAGAGCTATAAGCCATTTAGCTCTACCAGCAGGAGCAAAAGATGAGATAATTTAGCCCATTTCTCAATGGTGATGTTATTTAGTATGGGCATTCCTTAAAAATGTCATCTGACCATGTTAAACGAAAAAAACCTAGACTTGGCCATTCAGCCAGACTTCCAGCACTGCAGCATATTGGGAACTTCAGCTCCTGCTGAGGCAAAGAGCTGCAACTACAGTTTTGCCTTATAAGCTTCACAAACAATAAACTTCTATTTGACTAGTGACTACGATACCTCTTTGTATTATTCTTATTTCTGCTAGTGCAAGTATCTTCTGGGAATTCCAGAGCATTCAATCCCTCGAGGTCAGCATTTTCCAGCAGGTACTCAGCCAGTTACCATAATTACCTATACTACTTATTGTATTTGTTAATGGGATTTGACATTGTTGTCTTCTGGTTTCAGCTGCAGCTTATACTTATCTTCTGAAAACAATGTTTAAATTACTCACCTAGTAATTTTCAGGATCAGGACTACATTTTGAAAAACACACATTGCAATTTGATCTTGTATTATATAAATTCATTTGAAAACCTGATTCAGCAAATAATTTAAGCCCTTGCTGAAGTACCATTGAGTGACATCACAAAGAAATATTTTTTGCATATATTTGTTCTATGGCATTATCATGTAGCTTTCTGAAAGCTACATGGTAAAGCAGATTAGATTCAATTATTATGATTTATTATTTGTTGAGTGCTGACAGTACACTTCAATGGAACTTGAAAAAGTGCTTAAAGTTAAGCACATTTTCAAGTACACTGCTGATCTAGGGCCACACCTTCTTTGTTGGAAAGCATAGACATGACACCAATGAAGAGCATTCTTTAATTTTCCCTTAAGCAGGAAACACTGATTAGGCATGTGAGTCTGTTTTTACAGATAAAAGAGTTGACTGTCAACCGTTCATCATTTGGGTATTCCAGTGTCAAAGAAAAAGTGTATCAACAGCTCATATTATACGTTACATGCAAATTTAGGAAAGTGGCCAAAGGGACACACTTATCTTCCCAGAGATGAAAGTATAGAATGTAAATACACCACCTGGGGCTTGCAATCCCCATCCCAACTTGATGTCATGCCCTCCTGGAGGGCTTTGCATGCACTCAGAATTTTTGCTCTGGACACAGAGAAGAATATTGTCATGTACCAGGGAATAGTACACCAAAGAACAACTTCAAAAAGTAACAGACTTTCCTCTTCGCAAAACTACTTGTTAGTAGTGTAAATATCCACTCTAGATACCATTAGCACAGGAGAGCAGTGGGTAACTCCAAACTGCTGTAGGCTGTATGTGGCTTTGCTATTGCTGGGTAAAATGGTTCTTAATGTTCCATCTAGCTAGTGTGGCTGCTCATCACTTGCTAGGAGTAGTACCTAAATTAATTAGTCTGGGATTGTATACTTGTCTTTTTTATTACATGCGAAAACAGAGTCTAACACAATAGAACCTTGTCCCTAACTGTAGCCAAGAGGCTCAATAGGAACAACAACAACAATAATAATTACACTTATATGTTGCCTAAACACAACTCTGAAACATCTGTGGCTTGTCACTATTATAGTCCAGAAGCTATAGCCTAAGCGAGCTTTTTTTGGAGGCGATACAAGGAAACTCACTATGGCTCCTGAAAACTCTCTTGGAATGTAGTAATATAAATGAGGAAGAAATATTCTATGGGGAAAAAAGTGCTTAAGGCAACAGTAATTATATTGCCAAATATAGCATATAGAATTTGCAGAGTGAGAGTTTCACATAACAAGGGGAATGTAAAATCATACTTGGGGTGTAACTAAATTGTAATAGAATGGCTGGGGGGAGCATTATTTGAGGGAGTTAATATTTAGTCCCTGACTAGCCATGGAAGCATACGAGAGAGGCTGTTTGCAAAGTCGTCTTTTCTATATTTGTGCAGGAAACTATCGGTGTGTGTTTGGGTGTTGAACAATCATAAATAATAGTCTCATAAAACCCTCACAGAAAATACTGGGAAAAATACAGTCCCTATCTTCATCTTCTCATTTTTCTGATATTCCTTAACTGCTAATATGGAATAAAACGCCCTGGTTTTAGAGAGCTTTTCTGAGTAACACTGAGCAGGGCTTCCTATTTGTTGGAAGGTCAGTCCTGTCTCCACTACAGTGTGCTCTAACAGGAAGGCATTTGTAAAAGTTGTCTCCTCTGCAAGCCAGCTGAGCAGGGCTCTTCTCTCCCCATTGATCTCATTCAGTCTGAGTAGAAAACAGACACCCAGACACCTCCACCGCTCCAACAAGAAATTTGCATCTTTTTCATCTCCCTGGCTGCTGTTACGGCCCTTGGTACTTCATTTCCCCCTTTTGCATTTTCTCATTAAAAATGAATTTATTCTAACTCTAGCTCTCGTAGTCCTTTCTTCTCAGGTATTTATCCTTCTCTAAGCATTATGTATTCATGAACACGGTTCAGACTTACCTCACACTTCAGCTGCAATAGCCATAGTGTCTACAGCACCCCATGAACAGTCCCTTTTCCATCAGAGGTCAAAACAGGGACATGTAGCATGAACATGTGCTTTCACAAGAAAGCCATGGCACTGAGCCAAGGCCAAGTGACGTTATGAGGGCTTGTCCAATGCCTTTAACATTTTTTAATCATAAAGCATGCACCAATGTTTTTAAACACAGATAAACATAAGGAATGTTTACTGTTTCTCTTCATTTGGTAGAGTTGTTGTGTGTGCATTACGCAAAAAAAAAAAAGTTATGGAAGAAAAAGAAGATTGTGACTTTGCAAATCTGGGAAAGGAAGCTTTTCTATACGTCAAGGAAATCCATTCTGGCACAATCAGATACTGATAGAAACACCATCATAGGGAGAACTGGAGAATTTGTGACCAGAACCTTTTAGTAATTGAAACTATTCTAAATTCCTGTTTCTTTTCTCAGAGTTTCACTGTGAGACCTATTGTAAAACTTGCACATATCATATGAATATTTTTGAGTTTTGAAGGACATATGGAGAGAGAAAACATTTTCTTTGTTTCTTTGACAATGTATGTCTTACCTGGAAGAGGAGCAGATGTGCATCAGCAAATAGCTGTTCCTCTTCTGCTCTGAAAATTATTTTTCATCTTTTAATTCCTAGACTGTTTTGACAGGTAATATGAAAGAGATGACAATCTCTCTCCACTGAAGGACCTGGAAAAACTGTCACTTCTTCAGGCAAATGGTTGAGTCACCATCCCTGGAAGTATTTAAAAGAGGTTTAGATTTGGCACTTAAGAGACATGGTGTGGCCTTGGTGGACTTGGCAGTGTTACATTAATGGTTGGACTCAATGATCTTAGAGCTCTTTTGAAATGTGAAGGGTTCTATGATGCAATGATCCATCAGTACATAAGTGATGGCACCGTGGTGTAAAGCTTGACATTGCAGCCACCAGCTGCAGCAGCACAGATAGGTTCTTTTAGCTCTATCAGCTGAATGACAAAGGTTACCAGACCAAGATGGTTACCACTGCCAAAAAAGAGGTGTTTTTACACAGGAGCTCAGTACTGTGAGAGTGTGAATAGAAGGGGTAATTCAAACCCACTTTAGATGATGCAACAATCCAGTCCTCCTATGCGATTTTGCCTTTTAAAAGGTATCTATTTTTTTCTATGAAAATAATTTAAAAGAAAATAATTCCATATATTTACAACATATAATGTCAATAGGAGCATCTACAAACTGAAACCAACTCTAAATTCAAAACAGATGTTCTTGGTTAAAGAGGAATTCAAAATTTGGAATTCAAAATCAGATTTTAAATAAAGAAAGCAAAAATAACAAAGAAATAGAGACCCTGTTTGCCAAGAAGTACTTGTAGAGTGGAAATAACTTTACTGCAAATGGTGTTGTTTAAGAAATGTGAAAACTAAACCAGATCTGAAACAGAAACAATTATTACAGGTTGCTTGATTGGCTAAGATATACTAATTCTTCTCAAGCCATGGAGCAGAAATGAATTGTGGAAATAAATCTGTCAATCCATCAGTATGCAGCTTGTGCCTTTAGTAGTTATTTGGCAGAAAAATAAATTGTGTTTCATAGGGATTCAAATTTATGTTTTTTCTTTTGGATTTTGTAATGTTTTGTGGTCTTTCAAACTCAGTGAAACCAAATACATTTTTAAACCATCAGTTCATTACTAATGAGGGCAAAGCCCCTCTGGTCCCCAGTCTCAGTATTTCAGCCAGCTACAATAGAAACTCTCTGTGCTGGATCTAAACTCCCATCTGCTTCAGGTGCTGCTAGGAAAATGTAGTGTGCAGACAGAGCACATGTGTGAACATCATCTCCTTCTGGTTGCAGCAGAAGTCTCTAACATTTTGCCTATAGAAAGCAAAATTCAGAGTATATTTTTATTTATAGCTGGGGGATTTTTTATGGACATGTTTAAGCTCAAGTCCAAGGTGATCCATTCAGTCCAACTGGGTCTCAACAGAAAGGTTTTTCAAATGCCTTATTGCTACTTCTCTGTGTTATTCCAGGGTCAACATATTTTCTTAACAAAGCAGTACTCATTGAAAGCAGTAGACTGTACAGCATAAATCCTTGGAGTCACATAATTCCACCTTGTATATGGTATTTACCATAGAACAACTTGGAGAAACCAAGGAGGGAGAAATGTATCATTTTGATCCTCCAAAATCTTCATTTGTTTTCTGTCACTTTCCAATATTTCTTCTCTGAAATCTCCCCCAGATTAGTTTCTGGACCTCATTTCTTCACCTTACCCTGTCTGTGTTGCTTGTCCTACATCAGCCATTTTTCACTGTCTCTAATTTTTGAAACTGCTTCGGTTTCACGGTATCTCTACTATGTCTCTCAGGTTTTCCTGCAAAAGTAAACGACAAGGGACCAGGGATCACTGTGTCCAGACAGGATATTGGCAATGATCACCAATGCTTGGCAGTCTCTGAACTAACCCTGTGCATTGCTTGGATAGGGCAGACCAAAACTGGACAGGAATGACCTTGGCTATTACCTGAATGCTTTGGGTTTATTTGTCCATTTGGACAACGCTGTCAGGTACATGGTCCTATTCCTGGAGCTGTTCAGTGGAGGGTCAGGAGCTGGACTCTGATGGTGCTAGGGGATCCCTTCCAACTCACAATATTCTATGATTCCATTGCAATAGACCCAGTGCCATGCTCCTCATTTATCATCTGACTGCATCATCCTTGAACGAGTTTTGTCATAGTTAAGTTTAGAAGAAAAGAAGAAAACACTTTCTTTTGTTTTCCTAGGAAATACAAAACATTTTTTTTCTAACATTCTTTACATTGTTAAGGTCTAACATAACAGCTACTTTCCTGGTACATATATGATCCAGTTTCTTCTCATCTCATAGCTGAGAAGCTATTCTGGAAAAGACTTCTCTTAGTTAATCTATGATATCATTACTATTTTTTCTCTGCATTCTAAAAATGTCTTTCAGAAATGTGATGGTTTAATTCATATTTTATTATCCAAATGTTTATAGGAAGTATTCTTTTTCTAAATTAACTCATGCGAAATAATTTATGTTGTTTCTCATCTCGGCAGAGACTTTCAAATTAGTCATCTTTTTATTATTCACATCATCCAAATTAACTTCACAGTTTTATTGAATCCAATGATAGGCTCTGGGGGCTATGAAGCTTTTAATGTTCTAAACATTTTTTTCTAAAACTTTTTACAGTTCTGAAGAACACGTTAAAACAACTAAGCAAGCTGGAGAAGAAAATTCATATGCTTAACTTGGACAGTAAGTAGGAGTTTTTATTTCACTGATCATTAAAAGAAGCTGTTTGCCCTATACACTTATTTATTAGTGCCACAAACACATTTGCTAACTAAATCATTCCTGAACTGAAATGGGATTATTTGCCTATGAAAATTGATCTCTTCTAAATTCTCAGACCTATGCATTTTATTTTTTAAGTTAGAAAGATCTAAGGAAGTACTGAATCAGTAAAATAAAACTAAGTTGGTAACTACTATTCTGTCAAATTCTTGATGGTAATGATAAGTATTGAATTCCAGGTTTCACAGATCTGCCAGACCACAGCCAAATTAATTGTATTAATTTTTTTTAAGATCTCAGATGAATGGCTGTAGATTCAACTGGGCATCTACTAAACAGTTTCCACTTCTGTGCAGAGAGGGGTGATTCAGTGTTCTTTTCTGCATGCAAAACTAAAAATATACCAATTCATGATACCTTAATAGATCTTATACTGTGGAATATATCTTTCTCTGTGGAAGAAAAAGTATTAGCAGGTTTGCAACTGAGATATAATCCTAAATTCTCAGTTCTGACACAAAATTTCTAAGGAATCTCAGCGAAACAATTTAATAATACATTAACTTTAGTTTACACATAAGGAAAGGGAACAATTTGTGCTTTTAATATTTTGCCGCTTTCATAGTTTATCACATTTTTGGAATAAGATGTGCCTGTGTGTCCAATACCTAGCACAAAGGGACATTGATCTTACTTGGGGCTGACAGTAATGGTTAGTGGTAGCAGCCTTTGTGATTGTGATTGTTGCTGGGCATGGAAAGTGCATAATGACTATTTAATCCATGAGGGGTCTTCTATGTTAATACAACATTTAATGGGACAAAAAAAACCCCCACCCCGTTACAGTCTTATTTCATGTCAATAATTCCAAAATTCAGGACTTAAATAGTGGGCAGCTATTCCACAATTTTACTTAGTTCCTTTAGTGTTACAAAGTATGATATTTGTTGTAAGTGATTGAGGATGTGACTTATATACCATAAAATGCATGATATTTAAATATTCAAAACAAAACTAAGCAACAATATCAAAACAATGTCTTGTTATTATGCTGAAATTAACTGTTTCCACACAACCAGTATTTTCAACAGTTGAGTTTTGTGTTGGGGTTTTTTAAAAGTATTTTGGAATGAAAAGAAATTTTTTCCGATATCATTACAGTTAAGTATGTAAATTTCAGGCTGCTTGCTGTTTTGTGTACAGTTAAAAATCTTACATATATCATATAAAATATTCTGGGTTTTAACTCCTTGTTCTCTGTTTCTATCTTGTCTTGAGTTTTAAAATTGCCATTGAGTCCATTTTTCTCTAGTTTATGTTTTAACAAATATAATTGTATGTGGTATATTCCCTGACAAACATTAGAAAATGTGTCATTGCATTTTGTTTGCCTAATGGATGAATAAAAGTTTAGAGCTATAATCTGGAAGATTATGCCACAGATAGAAGAAATAAATATCTAGTTCATTTAAACAGAAAGTCCGAAGTGTATTATGAGATGTGACTTCTGTTTCCATCTCTTACCAGAAAACCATCTTGGCTTTCTTTTCTCTACCTTGTTAATTTATTTTCTATTTCTTTAGTAGTAACCAGGCAAGAATTAGTTAAAAAAGTATCAGACAACTAAACATGGTGTCTCTTTTTTGCAGTTGGTTGTAATTTGGGACTACCCACAAAGGCATAATTTTTTGCTTGGATTGATGTAAAATCCAAGACTGACTGTGCGATATCTCATTTTAACACTTCACAGTCATTAATCAATGTCACATCGACAGCCACTTCGTGTTCCCCAACATGCTGAAGCACTCTTATATTTTACAATAGCATCATTTGGCACTTCTCTCACACTGTTCAGAAACAAAAGCGCTGACAAGCTGCTGCACTGTTGTAAAACATCAGAATGGTTCATATTAGTTGGAGGCACTCCAGAGGGTAGGGCAAAATGGATTTGAATCTCTAGTAGTTTTGCTGACAAAACCACCAGGATCTCACCTGATAAACAGAGGTTAAACTGCAAAAGGCAACAGTTTAGCTGTATAATCATCTTATTCACTTAGCACATTTGAATGCAAAAGAGAATTGTTTGAGGTGCTTCATGACATTGTCTTGCATGCTGTTTCCAGGGCCTTTGTTGTGGACACAGCTGCTTATTTTCTATAGTAAATATGATGGTATAGTATGCTTTACTTTTAAAGACATGATGCAGTTTCTTATTACCCCTTTCATGCCAGGTAGGTGCATTTCTATTCTGGAGGTCACCCAGAGAAGCAGTAGGGCAATTTACCCTCCTACATATTCAAAAGCACTGTGAGAACCCATGCCTGCAATCTGTGCTCAGCCTCTGATTCATCCAGATATGGCTTCTCTAAGGTATGGCAAAGAACTGCCAGCTTTCAAGGCAGATTTCCCTGCCCTGTTAAATGGGACTACTCTAGATTTCTTTACTGGTACATATAACAGAACTGAAAAAGGTTTCTGGGGCACTGTCATGTGTGCATGGTGGCAGTCAGTCCCCCTGTAATGGTGAGCAACGGACCGATGACACAGAGCTAGAATAAAGTTAAAGAAACTGAATTCTCATCTGCTTTGGCTGTTGTATTAGAGATGAAATAGAACTTTATAAATGTCATGATAGTAGACCTATTTACAGAGCCTTGTGCCATCTGTCAGCTCTTTATTTCAATAATTTAATTCAATCATTTGATTCTACATCATCTTCAGAAAGATCTGTTTATGCCGAAGTTATTGAAAATTGTAAGATTCTTCTCTCTCTCTCTGTTTTTCAGACTCTTACAGCTCACAAACTTCCATTTGTGAAGTTATTCAGAGTGAGTTTTCAGTTACGAGAGGCACTGGAAAAGGAGTCTGTTGACTTAATATTGTATGCTAAGGTCAACATCTTGATAAAATGCATTGTCCCTATCCATGAACACTTGAAATTGATATAGGTTATAATAAAATTCATGAAACTTATTTTAATTTTGATAGACCAGTAGTCACTGCATCATCTTCTAATTTAATTTCAAAGGTAGCCTTTGTCACATCCCTTTATCCTAAAGAAAAAAGATGTTAATCTTCCACTTTTATAACTCTGTACTTAGCATATGGGATCATTTCAGCTGTTCAACTCTCTGTGTGGAAACTCAGGTGTAAGTTAATGTTGAACACATTTCCCTGAGATATCCCAGAGCAAGAAATCCTGCCATTACGAACTGCTGGTTTTTTGCAAGTGTTTTGGGGAAAGAGTCAGCTGTTACTGTGGTCACATTGGTGAAAACGAAGGAAGGAAGGAAGAAAACAAAAGGAAGGAAGGAAGAAAGGAAGAAAGAAAGATGTTATAAGAATATAATATGTAGTGATGCCAATATTTCTATTTACAAACATGAAAATGCTCAGGAATCTGATGGCTAGCTCACATGGAAGAGAATGAAGGATTTTGGTTTTGTTGTATTGCATGCAAATATCCTGTAGACCTGTTGCTATAAGGCCTTTCTCTAAATGTCCTAGAGTTCTGGAGGAATAAGGATGGTTAAAATCATATTACATAATTATAGACATGGTGAAATTATGTATGTTTACAATTTATGGCTTAGAATTTCACAACAGGATAAGGGCAAAAATTTACGTGATTTAAAAATACATTTGCTCTAAGTATGATTTTTTTGTTTTTGTAACTGTTGATTCTAGCTATTTGTATGTTTTTCCCTGAAGAACTCCTGATGCTGGTCACCTTTGAGAAAAGACAGTAGACCAGATGGATCACTGCTTTGATCTACTGCAAGAAATGTTGTATTCCTAGTTTAAGTTCAAAACCCAATTGCATTCCCCTTTTTGTCATCACTGAGGGGTTAAACCCCAGCACATTTTTACACAGAAATGCATATGATATAATTTCAAATGCCATATGTGTTTAAGTAGATTTCACACTTTAAGTGCAGTAGAATAACGTTCAGAGAGGAACAGAGATTATTTTTTTTAAGGATTTCATTTCCAGAGAGGTCTGTTTGTAAGACCCTAATCCAGAAGAGCCTGGAAAGCAGTTTTGCATAGTTAATATACCACAAGTGAATACATCTGCTAAGTTTGAATGCCTATATAAATCCTCCAAAGTAAGACTCTGAAATTGCCTAGGTGACAGAACAAATCCAACCTTTACCAAGAAAACCCTAACATTTAGCCTCCAGCTGCTTAACCTCAGTTACTGCATTGTGGTTACTGTGTGCATTCCTAGGTTTATAACTTTTTTTTCTAGATAGGAAGACATCTTGAGTTTATTTTTATTGGCCATCAATTTTCTCACAGGATCAAAATATCACACGTTGATTAGATATTAATGAGAGTTCATTAATATTAAGTTTCTGGCTCCAGAACCCTGAACATCTGTGATTTTGTAACTTAGTGAATTTTGAGCACCGATAAAATCTTTCTTTGCAATGAAGATTATTAATAAATGACTGAGCAATGGCATTTATCACTGGCTATATTATTATTTTTTAGAGCTAAGGTTGCATTATAAATTGACTCTTCAGAAAAAGGTAAACTGATTCACGTACTCCAGGTCTTGCCTTGCCTTTGAACATATGGTTCTGCTTAAATGTGCCCATGTTTGCAACCTACAGTTGACATTTTTGGCACTCAGAATAGTGTCTTGTAATTATGCTAAGTCTAGAAAGGAGGATTAGCTTTTATAGCAGAATTCATAAAAAAAAAAAAAAGTTTTAGTCAAATTTATTGGCTGCAATGAGCCCTCCAGAATGCAGACGTCTGGTCTGGTGGAACTCAATAGATTTCTGTTTGCTCCTTGTGCGTGCGCGTGCACGCACGCACACACAGACACACAAACAACTATTTTGTGAAAGCATTTGTGTTCAGTAAAATGTTAAATATTTTCACACTTAGAAATCAGCTTCCCCACCTGCAGTGATTATTATCAAACAAGCTTTATTTGATATGTTTTGAAAGCCTTTTTCTTCCTCCTTCCTCCCCCACCTTTCTTTCTCTCCTAAAATACACTGTATTGATTGTATCAGCTGCTTGGCAAAGCCAGTTTTTTGAACACTGTCCCGGTTTTTCCATAATTCTCACCCTGGTGCAATTTTGCGGAGCATTTTGAAAGTGCTTCATTATGGATTCAAAGCCACAGGAGTTAAAAGAGTGTGAGCTGAACTGTCCTGCAGTATGTTGTATGTAGAAACCATCACTTATCAGTCATGAAAGGCAAATTCCTGATAGCTGAGTGTTGGTATGAAACTCTGAATTTTATCTCTGCACTGAAAGGGAAAGGTTTCATTTGGGTTAGCAAACACCAGGCACCTATTTCCTTTGCAACAACCTGCCTCAAAGTGCACTTAATTCCTGATGATTCCACTGGAAGATCAAGCTTGCACACACATCTATCAAACAAATCTCCTCATCCTTGAAGATTGTCACCCCTTTTTGAACTCTCTTAGGAATGAAAAAGCCAATAGCAACCTAGCTGCCATGCCGTGTACATTTTGAATACAAGCATCTACAACATGTCACGTTCTGTGCTATTATTGATTTTTTTCCTCTTTCATCAGTTTACTTTTCTGAATGTCCCTATTAGACACTGCAGGGCAAAAGCAGGATCATTACCTTGAGTTATCATAGTCAAGCATGAAATACCATCTCTCCCTCTGGGAAATAATTAATCCACTATTTATGACACAGTTTAGAGGAAAAGGTCTAGTTTTTTCAAGGATTAAAAGCCTTCTTTCATTGCTTCCCTGCATTAGAGTAGATCTTTAAAGGATGATGAATTTATGTTGTTATGAGCAGCTGTCACGTACAGTAATATTTTCCTATTTAACACCAAACAGATGCATGCAGCACCCAAGCTAGGAACCTCCTCACTGTGGGATCCCCTGTAGCTTGTAAAGCAAGGCTGGCACCTCCCAGCTGCCCTCTCCTTGAGAGCCTCTGCCTTTTCCATGGCCTCTTCCTTTTTGATTGTCTGCACAGGAAACAAGGCCAACCAGGCTCCTCACTTAGATAACTCACTTAACTTTCTGTAATGAGGTAGGATTAATCTAGACCACTGATTCTAGATGGAAATTAATGTAAAACACTGAAAAAGCTGCAGGAAAACACCTCGAAAAGAGGAACACAAGAAAGAGGTACCACTCCACTGTCTCACTCCTGACAGGGAAATACTTCTGTTCTCCTCTGCAGCAATTGTGTAGTATCTGGCAATTGTCCTGGACACTATTGTAAAATGAGGTGGGATTGCTTAGATTACCTGAATTTAGTCTCTAAAAGGTGGGTGTCCAATCCAATTTAAGGACTTAGTCTCTGTCAGTAATCAAAGAGGAGATACAGACACCTCCCCAAGGTGACTTTTCCCATTTGAAGGTAGGTGTTTCAGAAGAGTGCAGGCAAACAAACTTCTCAGAGATAACTCTGTCGACACTGGAAAAAGTTATCTCATACAACTTCTTCAGGCTATTCAGCTAAATTTTAGATTGCTGAAGTTAAGGAAGTTAATTTCTTACAAATCTCTATATCCTGTATTTCTAGAGGTACAAGAAACTAAGCACAGGTCTGTTTAGCCTTAATCTGTATCCTGTCACTACAGCTATTTTTAACATTAGTTTTGCATTAGAAGCTAATAAATCTTGCCCGTACCTTTTAAACTCTTAACTGTATACTACATGTGTTAGGTTTTTGTTGTTTTTTTTCTCTCCCTGTAAAACTTCTAAACATATGCTTAACCATCTGGCAAGAAACAATCAAAACCAACCAAACACAGTGTTTGAAAGTTCAAACAGACAATCAGTCACACTTCTTCACAGATTTTATATACAGGCCTGAATAATAGCACAGTAATGTAGAATGAAACAGCAATGTAAAAATTAACATGGCTCACTAGATAGTTTAATGCTCTCGTTCAAAATAAAAATACTGTAAGGGAGAGAGTTTCTCTTCCTGTCCTGCTCTGGTTTTATTCTAGCTGAACTGTATTTTTTCAGGCTATTAGTATTACTAGTCATGTATTACCTGTGTCTTCCCTGTCCTTCCATACTCCACTATCTCCTGATTTTCCACCACACTGCAGCAACTATCTTAATTTTCAAGGTTCTGTGCTTCCTAGCACCCCCTTATCTTTCATCACTGCTTTTGTGCCAGCTTCCCTGGTACTCTGTCCTGGACCTCTGGATATTCCTTACTCATTTGGGAAACTCTCAATCAAACACCTTGAAGTCTTTCTGAGACAAAGAAGAATCACTCCATAGATGCTATGAATGTAAGCATGAATTTGTGCTTTGAGTCAGTGTTTTCTATTCCAAGCTTTTATTAAAAAAATAAAGGAAGTTTGGTGAACTCCTGCTGGGTGTCCCAGGCACTGTGACACTGTGACTGTACAGAGAGATAACCAGGAAAAATAAGGGTAATAAAAACAGTATCAGTCGATGTCTTCCATTTCTCTACATATTCCATTAGGAACAAAAGAGATATTAGAGCAGGCATTCCCTCAAATCCTTGTTGGCTCTATTTCTCCTAGACTAAGATCCTGGCAAACTTTGATAGGGTAACATATTTTTATTCAGGTAGTTGCAAAAAAATCAAAATAATGTTTTTATTTTTCTTTTGAGGAGTTGGGACATGCAATGTCAGGGGTAGTCAGAAGTTGGAAAGAACAAGGAAACCAGTACAGGAAACAGCGTGGAACCATCCACTGCTGGTTCACAGGAACAGCAGATTTGGTTTAAGGGGCATACAGTAAAAAAACACAGACTTTGAATGAAGAGCATTAAAACTGAAACAGAGTCAAGCCTCCCAAAGTCATTAAAGTGCAATGTAGCTTTAGGAAAGCTTTATTCCTGTTGCTGAGAATGAAATGTATACCAATAATTTCACACCCTTCTCTGAACACACAGAGCTCGGATAATTTTTCTCCCAGAGCAGTCCAGCTCTGTAGCACTTGTCTCTCTGGATTTAGCAAAGCAAGCAAAGTAGACCTAAATCAGGCTTTTACAGGAGGAGATACACACTTAGTTTCTGACACTGAGAAATCTGAAAAGCAGAAAGAACAAAAGTAGATCTATTTTGGGTCTGTTTGCTTTTTTGAGACTTTGGCCTTAGAGATGATAGCTAACCTGTTTAAACTTTGTGGTTTGAATAACCATCTCCACCTGGGTGCCTGAACTTCGTAGTCAAGTTTTTTTTTCCTTGACATGTGCTGCCTGCCCAGGAGTTGGCACGTTGTGTCACTGAATGCTCTCCTTGCAAGCCCATTACTCCCCTTTTCCATGCCTCTTCTGTCAGCAGGGTTGGGAGTACACAGCAGTAGGGCAGCATCTGAGAATACAGCTATCAAAATGATACATTAAGTGAAAGATCAGTATTGATAGCCACAAACTCCCCTTCTCTGCTGTCAGCCAGGATGTTACAGTCTTTCTTGACTACGAAAGCATCCGTCAATGTGTCTCCATTGACGGAGTTACAACCAGAGCAAATCTCTGCTGGAGATTTTCACAAGGGGTAAAACAGAGTCTGTGCCACTGTGATTTATCTTCCTGTTTGTCACTGGCTATTCATATCAGAGTGAATTTGTCTTACACAAGTGCTGCACGTCTATCTGTGTAACTACAAACCAGGTTGGAGCTGGTGGCAATCTTAATCTTCCACAAGCTGTGGCTCTGTCTCAGTTTACCTGGAATGGGCTCTAAATCCATAAAGACCAGGAGGTTGGTTAGATACAGCCCAGCACAGTAGTCTAGGATGGGCAACTAGTTGATTTTTAGAGTCCAAGACACAAAGTATGCCGTTGGACACTCCAATAAGCTATTTTTATTCTCCACCACTACTTCACAAAAAGATATGGCTATGATAAAACTGGGTATCATGATTTCTACCAATCATTTCCTGGTGTGTACAAAGAAATTTTTTTTGCTCCACTTTTCACCTATGAAAATTATGTTAAAGATATACCATTGACCTATAAAGGCAATTTTCACATTAGAAATTATATCATGGTGGTAGTGGATCAAGGGTTGGACTTTATGATCTCAGAGGTCCTTTCCAACCTGGCTGATTCTATGATTCTATTTTTTGGAAATTTTTTCTTTTTCTTTTTTGTTTGTTTGTTTGTTTGTTTGTTTTTGAGGTTGAAGATCAGTGCCAATACATCTAACAACTTTTTTGCCCTCTTTAAGCAAAAACCCAAAGCACTATAATCCAGCAGCTGGCAAAACAGCAGCAACATGATTTAGAGAAGTCTGGTCTTCCAACTAGCATGAGATTAAATGAAGCATTATTTATTTATTAGCTTTTCTGGTTCACTTACCATGATTTGCATATAATCTACTATTACGGAAACTCTTTGAGACCCCAGTGGAGTTCTTCCTTTTGCTAGTTGTATGATCCCTTCCCCAAAATGCTTATCTAAGAAGTAGACTCTGAATACCTTGCACACACTAATGATTTTTTTCTCCTCACAGCCTTCCTGATAGAGAGTTATTGCTCGATTTACCTGTGGGAAAATAAGATTAAATAATTGGCTCCAGGTCTAGACAAAGCCTGTGGCTGAGTTGGGACTAGCACCCAGATATCCTGAGTCACAGTCCAGTGCATTAACCACAAGCCTGGTTTGTTGCTGACAGACTTTTCTTGGTAGCAAGCCCACATTTCTGGAATGTATTCCCTGCAGAAATGCAATTAAGTGTGTACTTGGCTACTTTAAAAGAGCTGCAAGTCCCACCTCTCTACCCAGGTCTTCCACTTACTAAATCCCTGCTTCTTAGTTTACTAGTAAAGCTGCAGGCAGCCGAGAGGCCAATCTGGAACTACTTTTATGGTGGTTAGGTCTTGCTGTAGACCTGCAAACAAACCCATTTTACAAACAAATTCATTTACAAATAAATTCAATTAAAAGAAATGCATTTTGACATCAGAGGATCCTGTCACTGTTCTAGGTGCCAGCCTGTGATGTGTGTTGACCAGACACAGGATCAGGAGCCCAGCTGAACTCATGTAGAAAGTGTCAGTGTCTGATAGGCAGCTTAAATAGAAAGATTTCCTTTTACTGTCATAGGTGTCAAAGTAACCATCATGATAACTTTGCTTAATTTTTAGAGGATTTTTTTCATGGAGGATAATTTTTGCATCATTTTGATATTTGGTAATAGGTTAGTCCTCTGGAAATAAGAATATTCACAAGACTGAATTCCTGCGCACCATAATCTGTTTGGTTTTTATGAGAAAATAGAGTAATTTGCTAAATCAAGTGTGTATGTTTCTGTAAGAGCTAAAGTGCACAAGTTTAGCTTTTATGCACTTGTACTTCTGTGCACAAGGAATTAGATACACTCCTGCAGTTGTTGTCCAGTCAAGTCTTCCTATCTACATGGAAAATAATAGAATCTTGAAGAGAATATCTATTGTTACTAAACCCCTTTAGACATGGAAGGTAATGCAATATCTTTTGAATAACTGATGTTCAAAATATCTGAGGCAAGTTGTCACATTGCTCAAAGAACATTAGGGTGCTAATCTAAGCAACATTTGGTTCTAATTAACCCTGTACTTTAAATTTACTATATTTAAAACCAAATGTATCTCATGGACATTTCATAAATTAAATCTGGAGGCTGAACAGCTTTATTGTAACTTATCTTCACAAAGAAAAATAATTTTTGGGATCTGTCAGATCCTTCAGCCATCCTTACCCCAAGTACTTTTCTTGAGTACCCAATTTTGTAGACACAAGCAAAGATAAAACTTCATTAAAAAAGACAAGTTATATACATGCTTATTGCAGGTTTCCCGTATGCACTGCTGTATTTGTAAGCAAACACATGCATGCATACAAGTTACACAAAACACGTCTACCTTATTCAAAGATCACAGGAGAAAATATATTTAGCGAGTAATGAGTAGCCTTCCTCTGCAGCTAACATAGCAGCTTCCATCTGTGGTGAATTAGAGGTTATTCCAACAAAAGATCTTTTTTGTCAGAAGAAATCATTTTGGTGTGCTGTAAAATCAAAACCAGAATGAGATGTGATTGTTGCCGGGTGGCTGGGCCACTCCTAATGTTGTCTTAGTTCCTATAAACATGAAAAGGAACTTTGAAAAAAGAGACATCACAGCTCTGTGCAACTGTGCTTCCTTCACGGCCGTAAACTGATATTAATCAGAGTTAGCTCAAGACAGCCTCACCCAGGTCAAGGGATGCTGGAATGGCACAGCTGAGTCTGCCAGTTCCACTCCTGCAGTGAGCAGGCCCATTATTAGTATGACAGTGAAGTTCTGGACCCAGGGAAGTCAACAGACAGGATGCTGTTTTGTGGTGCCAAAATACAACAAATTTTGGGGGACTAAAGTTTCACATGAAATGGCTATTTTTAAAGTCTTCCATTAGACATTGTAGCCAATAATATTGGTAGATCTTTAAATTCTGTACAAACTATGTAACACTACTTAGGTTAAATCTCTGTGATTCAGTATATATAAAATAATTTGCCTAATGATCATTTATTCTGCAGTCCAGAAACAAAGAGCTTTTAGATAACATAAAATATGAGTATTGTTGGTGTTACTCGTATCCACAGCTGATGTAATGTACAGTTACAGCATTTACTGTAGATTCCAAGTTTAACCATTTTGAAAATATGTAATTTGCTTTTACCAGGATGGAAAGATCTGGCTGATCTCAGACAGCCCAGGAAGGGTTTCCTGAGAAGTAGACCCTGTACAGTCCCTTCAGGCATTCTTTATGCCCTGTGCTTACCCCACAAGCCTGATGGCTTTCTTCAGTCTCTTTGTCTAAGAGTTTGCAAAGTCCCTCACCAGAGCCTAGGAGTTCTTATTTTAATCCCTGCAAACCTGCATGGGGCAGCTGAAAGCTGCAATGAGTATATGGGTGAATGTGAAAGACTACAGAAAATACTTTTAGTATCAAATTAAACTGCAAGAGAAACAGAATTCATTATTAACATGAGGTGGATTGTCCATTTTCATCTTGAATTCAAATACATTTCCATGAACAGGGCAGCTGCAAGCTCAGGTCCACAGAGAATATCAAATTCAAATATTTTAAATGGAAGAGATGCATTACATAGCATTCAGGAAGGGATTGTCACAAGGGAAGGTGTGTGGACTTGTGGTTAAAAATGGACTTATTCTGGGAGCTGTGATGAACTTTGAGCTCTGACAGAAATTTGGTGTGACCTTGTCTGTGTCACTCTGTCACCCTGTTCACTACTTTGTCATCTGCAATAGCAGCATGTCCCTCACCCTTTCTGGCATACCAGCTAGAAAGAGAGAGCCATGGTCCTACAAGTATTATTGGTCTTTGGTTGTTTGATATTTTCCAACAAAATAACGATTAAAATATGAATATTTTAAATGAAAAAGCAATTTTGAGTTTTGTTTTTAAAATACAGATTTGCCCCTAACCCATCTTTTTTTTTTTTTTTTTTGCATGTAATTACAGGATTAGCTGGATGGCTTCTCTCTAATGGGACTTTGTAAGTCTGCACGTTTTACCCAATAAAAATTTAAGGGGGAAGGGAAAGGGAAGAGAGGATGAAATTGTAGTTAAAGTATTTTTGCTAATGCATTTATGCAACATTTCAGTATGTTAAAATCATGCAGGGTTGCTAATAGCATATTTGCACTTGAGAGGAAAAATTTATAGACTAATTTGGACAGTGGTTTGAAAATACAAAATACATTAGGGAATAGTTTTCAAATCTAAATTTTTTTTTTTTAATGAATGCATTATCTGAGCTTCTTGCAGGAGTGTTAACCTTCCTAAAGGTGTGAGGAACCGTAATATCACTTTCAATATGACACAAGAATGAAGGCAAATGTTGAACTCCTCCTTAGCAGCTGGTTCAGCAAGCTCTCAGCAGCAACGCCTTACAGTGCCGCTGGAAGTAAGCTGAGGTGATATAAATACATCGTGGATAGTTGTCACTGCCTTGTCTGGTTGCAGACTACAGTGAAGCTAAAATGTGGGCTTCTGAGGCATGTTCAGATCCCAAAGGACCCTCAAAATCCCACAGAAAAAAATCCTGCTAATACTGCAATATTAGTAGCTGCAATAAATCTACTTCAATTATAATTACATATGATGAATTTACATATTTGTCATGTAAATTTCATTGCATTCATTTGAAATTTCACCTGAATGGGACATTCTACTCCCAGGTAAATCTTACCTCACTGTTGGTGACTTGCCCAATCCTGTCTCAAATATCAAAATAAAAGTAAAAAACATTTTAAAGAAACACCTTACTTACAAAAGTAAGACATTTCTCAGTGACCTGTTTGAAGCAATAAGCATGTGGTGAACTTTAAATGTGAGCTTGAGTTTCCAGCATGTGTTTAAAGTTAAGAGCTTTACCCAGCTGTAATGATGTGAGTCAGGAAGGAGAAACCTGGCCTTGAGTAAACAAGTCATGTTATGTTCCAGCATGATGTCAGGAGGGATAGAGTTAAAATCTGCATGTGAAAGCAGCCAGCAACCAAGTACAAGATACACCCTAATGGTGTCAGGTCAGCATTTTGAATTTCAAGTTAAGATGTGGTTTCCCACACCCAGCACTGCCAAGCACCACTTTTTTTTAATGGGAAAAACCTAGCCAGAGATCTTTTCTAGACTATTATAGAACTTGAAAAATATGTTTGCTAAATATATATATGTATACATATAATTCTAAATATATAACCACAACCCTAGCTATATATATCATTTGCAAACATATACATGTAGATATATATGTCTGTACCAGAAGTGGTAAAAAACCTTCTGGTGCCCTGAGTCAGCATCTAGTTTATCAGCAGGAAACTATTTGTAAAGCAAGGAACTACCAGAAATTAACCTGAGGTTTCTGAAAGCATGTATGTGTAAAGGCTTGCTATTGGATGAAAGAAAGCATCTAGAAATAACCTCATTTGGTATCTTGCATTTAACCATGAGTTCAGAAATTTCTACCCACAGTGATCCAGGGAATTTATCCTTGTTAGAAAGCATGTAATCACTTATGGTTGTGCAATGGAACATAACAAGCAACTTAAAACTTAATAATAGTGTTTGAGTCCAAAAATTCTACTGCAATTTACACTCTACATAACCCTAAAACTGATCCTGTGGTTGAAGCAACAAAATGTTGCTCCATGTATGCCACATATTTCCAGTGTGACCAGGAGCAGACAGGTATTCCTCTGTACCCTACATCGAAATAGAGGGGTAGCCAGCGATCATCACATAATCCATCTGTGTAGGGACTGCCGTCTCCTGCTGTAGCATGCAATATAATGAGACCTTAATGGTAATGCAGGATTCTAAACCCTGTTGAACCACACCAAGACACACTGTTCTAAAATTGCAGCTTGCCCCTTGCAGGAAGTCTGACACTTTGCAGTTGCTTTCTGAATTCTGAGCAGGGATGAGAAGTCAAAGAGCTTATATTTCTCACCAAAGAAGTATTCTCTAAATTTCAGATTAGATGTGTCAAATAATGTATTTGTAAAAAAAATCATGAGACATTCTGAAATAATATTCCAAATACTCTTCTTTAGAATCCAAATAGATTTGTTGAAGTACAGAAAGGCCATTCTGAATCAAGGTTAGGAAAAAAGAACAAAAAGCTTCCTTATGAAATTTTGTTATGAAATATTGGCAAGATTTTATTTTCACTCTCCTCATCAAAAAATATGAACTTTTTGCCCACACATACATTTGTCTCCAGGGGAAAAAACACATGAAAATGATCTAATGGGAAAAAATGTTCATGAGTTTATTCAGAACAAAGTTAATATAGCAAATCTGTAGTTCCATAAAGCATAAAGTGATATAAAGCAAGACTCTTAAAATGTCATTGTAATTTGGCAGTTTTAGAAAATCAAACAACATTCTACTAAGTATATGAAACTGTTTCTCTCTGCTCAACTTTATTTAAGCCTTTGAAGTGTGATTTATTCATAATCTTTGAGAATACTTCTATTAGCTGTCTTTTCTATCCTAGCCTGTTGGTACCCAAAGAGGCACCATCTTGGCTGGCACAGAAGAACTCCTAGAAATCTTTTGGCTAATGGAAAGCTTGCACATGGAACTGGGTCTTGATTACTGAAGCTAGACTTCCATCTGTCTCACCTAGCTTTATCTTGTAAAAGTGATATGTCTAGTCTGAACTACTCATCGTGTCTCCCTCAATAATTAATGAGCAGTCATAGGTACTTACAAAGAGGTATTTGTCCCATCCAGAGACATATGTCAAAGACAGATAGGATAAACTATGCTCTAGTGATGCTGGTCTCCTTTGACCACAAAGCATGAAATTAGACATCTAATTTCCACACAGTTAAAATTAGGGGCAATAAAAATCCTCTTTGGTCCCCAGTCTGTGTAAATATAAAATGTAAACCTTGAGGGAAAGAAAGTAAGAAGAGACTATGCACCACATGGTTCCTGTGGAACATATTTCCTGAGATGAATTTCTATCAATAGTGTCTGATTTTTCTGCACTCATTACATCAGTGTGTTTAGGATGTGTTGAAGGGACTGTCTGTGTCTTAGGAGCCCTGGAAAGAGATGCATGTGGCTGCTACTGGGAAGGCAAATGATTTTCTTTACATCACACTATGACTGTATTGCATGGCTTCTACCACTCAAAAACTCTGCTCTTCAATATATTTCTCCAACTCTGATAGCAGATGACAGCATTTTTACTCCTTACCTAATGGTTTGATGGATTCTTTGAAAATGAACTCATGGCAATTCACTGACAGTTTTGCAAGATCCACATATTCTGTTTCCATTCATTATAAACAGCTGGAATGAAACACAATAAACTTGAATTTTGATGTAACAGTGGTAACAAAGCAGAGAAAGAGTGATTTTCTCTTAATGCTGAACAACTGATGTTCTTCTAATTTGGACAAATAATATTCTTTATAGCCACTAATTAGGTTTTCCAAATTAACTTGGGAGTCAGCCACAAAAACTCCATTGCTTTTACTATCTTTTTAAAAGAGTGTGCCAGGAAATATTTCATAGTTGTTATTCTCTTATTCATTCCTCCTATCTCCAGTGTGAGCGACCACTTAGGGGATTCACTTCATCAGATTCCACTTCAATCATATGTGGAGATACTCATAATTTCTTGCTGCTCGTGCACAGAATGAATCAAACTCTCCAGGAAGATCCTTAATGTAGCTTTTACTCAATCAGTTTTCAGATTGATACAGAAAATGTCCCAGGGCCTTAGTCTTAAGTGCTTCTTGTAAAGAGGAGAAATGATTCTTTCATCAGTTTTGGATATGTCAAGTTTAAGTTTTAGCTGAATGCCCATTTCCTCCTGTAACAAGGACAGCAAAAAGGCTCTTTCCCTGTGTTTATTTCTATTACACTTTTTCATTTTTATGGTGTTGTTCAAAACAGTATTATCTGAGTGCTTTCCATGTCCAACTTATTAAAAATAATGGAGCTCCTAAAGTATTTTTGCAGTGTGAAATCTGTATTTTGAATAAACTTCCAGAATTTTAAATTTCTTGTTTCCTTAAACTGAGTTAGAAATTGAATTTGGGTGAAAAAACCCACTTTATATTTTTTCTTATATTACAGAATTAACTAAAAAGTTAGAGAAAAATATTATGACTTCTAGGTAAAAAAAAGATACAAGGCCTTAAATTCAGAACATTTTGATTACTTTTAATTTGTTTTTAATCAAATGCCTCTCCTTTTCTAGGTGGCATTTCCTCCAGCTTTGACTGCTTGTTTTCATACCCAAAATTTTTAACCCTGGAAAACATCCTGGTTTGTAAATTCTTCTATACGCATTCAAACTTTTTATTTGATTTTTTTTATAATATTTTATCTATTTGCTAGTGCAAGAGGCACCACAGGGAGTAGAAGGAAAAGAGAGAAAGGACGGAAGGGGTTCAACTTCTCCCATCCACCCCTTCTCCATGCCTCAGCATCGTCCACAGGTTTCTCTCTCCTATTCCTTTCAATATCATGCTCAAGATATAAAATTCCCCAGGGATTTCCTCCATCCATATTCTTCTGTTCCCCTTTAAACATTCCATTCCCGATCTTTGATTAGGGCTTCTTCACCCTCTACTGAAATAATTGCTAATGTTAAAATGGGCCCTGCAAAGCTTCTTTGCAGTGATTGCTACTTCCGAGCAATAAATAGAGTGGAAAAGTGTTTCAAGACACTGGGTTCTTACCATCTTTCCTGCTGCATGGCCGAGAAATTAGTGAAAAAGAGTTTAGATTTTCTTCAGCCATGGAATATCTCAGACAGCCTGAAAGTGGTAAATTATTGGGAAACACACTAAATAAAACGGGGACAATGCCTCCCCCTACAACAGACCCACTGTCATCTTGGACACCACCCTCTCTCCACTTGAAATGGTTATTCCACTTCCAGGAACAGGTATTGTTACTATTTTGCAGATATCTGCACCTCTGTCAGAGCAATATTTGTTTTGAAAGTGGCTTTCTTTTTCTAACTGCTATTACTACCTGAAAAGCAACTGCAGGAAGGAAAAACAACTGACAGCAACCAAGAGGTACCTTCTTTAACCTAGAGAAGCCTGTGTGAAAAGCATGTGTATGTTGGCACTGACCTCTGACATATATTATAAGGGCATATTGGAAAAAATGACTTTGACTCCACAATAGCAATTCTGCAGACTGTTGGAAGCTTGTTTTCATAAATAGAAGGCTTAAGGAAGTAGTGATATCCATCTCCTTTCTCTGTTCCTCTTAATTTTTTCCCCAGCATCTGGCTATTGAAATATGTCTCTTGAAATGGAGAGTATTTACATTCCTAAATATTTTGGAATACCAGAGGCTAGTGACAGAGTAGCAAGCAAATTGGCATGCACATTGCTTGCTACATTAGCTGCCACTACTTCCATTTTCTTTTAAGAGGAAACAAATTTATTACATCAGAGGTAAAATTAAGATGCTATATTACTAAAGGTTAAAAGGAACATGCTAAGGTAAAATAAGCTTGTAAGTTAGTTGTTAGAAGGATGAAATCAGTCATTCAAAAGCCAAAATCTCACAAAATCTAACTGTTTTGTTGTGAAAGAGTCAGATTCACAGGAAGAAATTGAAAGAATACATAGATATTTACATCAAGTTCATAATAAAAAACAACTCTTAATTTGTTGTTTATTTATATTACTACACTTCCGTGTCCCTTTGAATTTATTTTGGATATAGAGGTTACCTAAAATAAGATGATAAATCAAAATGTTTGAATTGTATCGTCAAACACCTTCACTAAGTTGTAAAGAGTTGAAATTTTTCTTAAGAGTGTTTTCTTTATGGCTTTTTAAATTTTGGCAATGTTTGTCTGGAAAGAGTTGAAGTTAAAAATCTCTTCTAATTCTAACATAAGAATTTCCACATGGATTTTATCAGTCTAATTAAACTGGCATCATTTCCAGTTACATGGAAAAGTTGTCAAATGTGTTTTCTTTTCCATGTATGCAAGTCTTTAAGATTCAGAACATGTTGGAAAACCTTTCAGAGGAAATCACCCTATCTGACAAAATACATTCTGTGGATGTCTTTTACCAAGTAGCCATCAACCCAGCTACTTATGCTTGCAAAAATTCTGTCTTAAATTAATTATGTGGGGTGAAATTCATCTCAATTATCTGTTATCATTTAAAAGTTAGATGTCTAGCCTGGCTCGTTGTTTGAGTGCACTCCGTCAGTGAAATAAAATGGGCACTATTCCAGATGGTGACTCATCCTGCTATTCTGGGATACCTGGTTTAGGAAGAGCTGAAACATCCTTTGGATGTGCATCTCTCCTCTATCTACAGACAGAATTGTGCGCATGGCTTGGATGTACACCTGAGTTTGAAACGACTAAACATGATTAGGAAAACTGCTACCTTAGTGTGAAGTTTAGCTCAGATAGCTGGATAGGCAGATGGATCCTCCTGAGCAGTGTAAAATGTATCGATTTTACATAATGCACACCAAAAAGTGCAATAACCAACTCCATGACTATGTCCCAAAGAACAGAGACAGTACCATCTTAAACTTTGTTCTTTTTCCCAGAAAACAGACTGAAGATACACTGCATAGACATATTTTTCCATATTTTTAGGTATTTAGAACTTCAAAGCACTGTTTTCAAATTCTGTTACATTATATTCTTAAAGGACAATGGACTTGCTTTTCCATTTTTGAGCTGCAAGAGAGAAGAAAAATCACAGAAGAAAAATTCTCCATGAACACTTGCTTTACATATTCAGAAATTACCTCTTTGGTGTGATCTATGCAAAGTATTAGTTAATAATGTTGAAAA
Source organism: Pachyramphus minor (assembly GCA_013397135.1). NCBI lineage: Eukaryota > Metazoa > Chordata > Aves > Passeriformes > Tyrannidae > Pachyramphus > Pachyramphus minor. The sequence continues at coordinate 334,237 of VYXB01002383.1, read as the reverse complement.
CCCAGCATATAGGGAGCTAATAAAACTGTAAATTATATAAACTGACTTGGAATGGTCAAACTGATTGTAAACAGTTGCACTTAAATAACAAAACAAAGCAAATAACAAAACAACAGTTGGTTAAATAACAAAATAGCACATAAATACATGCATGTATGCTGGAGAAAGGAGTAATCCCACACAGAAGTACAAAGAGTGCTGTAAGCCTGGAACATGGATGCACAAACCCCTGAAAGCATTGACGTGGTATTCAGCCAAAGGGCAAATATAAACTTGACCAATTAAAGAAAGAGAAAGCAGAAATCATCATTGTTATCACTGTTTCGTCAATGTCTCACTCACTGTGTGTGTTTACAGTCATTCTCTTTCAAAATGATATTGGAGCAGTTGGAAAAGCAACAAAGATGACCAGAGGTGTGCAGTGATTATGATATGGGAAAAGACCAGAAGGTGAAGAAAAGAAGTATTAGGACACATATTATTGCTAAATAAAATCCTGAAGGTATAAAGAATGTGACTGGAGACCAGTGGTAAAAAAAACTAGGGGGTTCCCATTGGCAGGCTGAAAACAAAGGAAAGAGAAGCAAATGCACTGAATTATGGAACTCACCATGGCATGATGTTTCAGGGTTCAAAAGTACAAATAGAGAGGAAAAAGGCAAGGAAATGTCACAGACTTCTTAAAGTTCTAGATATAGCTTCTAGTTTAAAAATTTCTGAACATGCTGACTCTCAAAAGCTAATGCACTAAGAATCAGTCTACAGCCCCTCTTTGTTTAAATGTTTTCTCTTTTAGGCTTATGTATGGAGTATATTGGGCTAACTGGACCTTCCTCTTGCCTATGTTGCAGTTCTTAACAACTCACATGTTCTTACAAGTTGTGTAAATACAAACCTCTCCTCCTACAGGTCATTGGACATAACTGATTTGTATGGCTACAGACAGACTCATTGAAACAACTAGCTTTAATCATGTTGAAAAGTATTACACAGCACTTTGAATGTTCTGATTTCAAACCCAAAGGTCTGCAGTAGTGATATTCTTTTCCTGCTATGCACACAAGGAGGATCCCAAAGAAGATACAAAGAAAAGGAAGTGCCTTTTTTACAGATTTGTCTTCCATAAAAAAAATTAGCTCATCTTACACTATTTCTTTCTCACACAGAAGTAATTAACCTTTTTTTTTTTTTACCTTAAATGTCATGCACTATATCACATTTGTAGCTTTCAGAAGCTTCATCTGGCATTCTTGGGCAAGATCTGTAGACACCACATGGGAGAAAATAACTTTCAGCACTTACACTTTTTATCTTCTATCAGAAGGGATTATTCTGAGTCAATACAGCACAAACACAAGTACATGGTCTCAGTGGCCCAAAAACTGATATATTTTTAACTCAAGCCGTCATATCCTAAAGAGTAGCTATAGGCTATTGCTATTACCTGTTGTATTACGAATTCTTGAGTAGGACTTATTGCAGCTCTGGGTCTCATGTGGTAGCTCTTGTCACCTTTTAATACAAATGAGTTCATGTTTCTTATTGTTACTGCTATTTGTCAGGCGTATTCCCAACACTAGGACCTGTGCAGACCTACACGAAAGTCAGTCCATCCTTAAGGTAGAAAATATATTCAAATTTCAATGTTATCAAAACCAAATAAATGTTCATGGAAAGGTGATTTTTTATGGAAGATTGTGATCTCTTGGTCAAGCTTGCATTCAAATATGCAGTAAGGATTTTTATAAGATTTATACTCAGTTTGAATACTATGGTATACTCAGTCAGAGTATTATACAAAAATAATGTTCTTCTAATGGCCTCAAAATCTTCAGGGCAAAGTTGCATTATGTCTAGAGTTACATTGTACAAGGGCTGCATCATACCAAAAAAGTCAAACAGAATTATATATTGTTATTTCATTTAAATGTTAAGAAATCCTTTAGGCTAACTATATAAACACAGGGCTCCGTTCACGTAGTTTTCATCTGTATGAGCAATTCAAATATAAACATCTCCCTTCAAATATAGGGGATATATATGACAAATATATGTTCTGATTTTATGTCATCAATTTCACGACTTCTAAAAAAGTCCCACATAATAACAGAGGAATCACACACAAACACACATATATCAGTAAAGGCATATGTGTTCATAAAAATGCCTATATCTACCTGTATACAGTGATTCCAAGAATACATATCTTCGCAGAGGTTTTAAAGAGAGTAGGAAGGAGGGAAGGTAGGAAGGAAGGAAGGAAAGAGAGAAAGAAAGAGAGAAAGAGAGAAAGAGGAAAAAAAAGAAAGAAAGAAAGAAAGAAAGAAAGAAAGAAAGAAAGAAAGAAAGAAAGAAAGAAAGAAAAGAAGGAAGGAAGAGGAAAGACTTCTGTAATGAGTTTACTTTCCAAACTAGTTCACAATAACCTAGGAATAAAATTCAGGGATATAAATAAGGATAATAAGAATTCAGATCCACAGATTAAAAATAGTTGGATGAAAAGTGAAAGATGAGAGTTATGCTATGGAGTCTAGGATGAGACAGGGAGAATTAATCCATAGCATTAATTTTCAGGGGTAGATTTTCTGAAGGGGAAAAAGGCACATGCTGAGAAAATTTCCTCTCTCTGCACTAGTGGAGGCTGATCAGGTATGACCATAGCCAAGAAAATGTGCAGCCTCTCCACCCAGACTGAGGCCAGGTCTGTGTGGAGCTCTCTACAGTTCCACATCCCTAAGACTCTGACGCTCCAAAGTATCTGCAGGTCACTGGCTTGGTTCTTGTAGTTGCTTAAGAATTGCAGCCATATCTTTTACCACACCTGGTAGATAAGCAGCCCTCCCTTTTTACGGTTCAGACTGTAGCTTAGGTCAGTCCAATGTGCTTCCACATAGTACTTTTTCTTCCATTGGCAGTCAGTTTATTCCACTTCCACTAAGTACTTCCCTTAGTTTAATTATGCAAAGAAGGATATATCCTTCTGTATCACATATATAACTCCTTCAATAACAAATCTTTTCTATTTAAAGGGGTCAAAGTCCAGCAAAAACCGGAGTGAGTGTATTGATCTCTGTATCTATCTATATATATATATATGTATTCTCTCTACACATAGACATGCATATGTGTGAGTGAATACAAGTAAATGTGTTTATGTTGAGTTCTAGGTGTCTGGTGTGATTGCAGTGCATAAGTACAATTCACAGTTTTTCAATATCTCATAATGGGGTCATCTCAAAATGAAATTTCCTTCACACCCTAAGAGATGTCAGTTTTATTACGGTCAAGGCTATTTATTATGAATTACTCCAATTCAAGACTGTTTATTCGAGAAAAGGTTAGAAAAATAGAGTGGAATGATCTTCATTCAAACTTTTCCAAAAAGGAAATGTGCAATAAAATTTCAGTCTAGAAAATTAAATTAATTTAAAAGGTTAAAATTATATTGATGGCTAGGGTAACCATAATACATACTCCAGCTTGAACTATAATTATTATTTACTCAGGCTATTTGTAAAACATCAAAGCATTTTCTAGAGATACAGACTAAAGGTACTATTGAAATGCAGCCAAGTCTGTGGTGGAACATAACACCTGCTGTGAAAGTGTGTTGCATAGTGTAACATGGAGATGGATTTCTGGAGGATGTATGTGTATGTATGTATGTGTATACACACACACACACACACACACACATATGAACAAATTTATTTTGTTATTAATATTGTATTCACATTTTCTATATGTATGAAGCATAATTAGAATTGAAAGCCCCAATTACACTGAAGTGAAGGCCTGCTTATTAATTGACAATAGGCCTCAGCTAAGTAGCAACAAAAGAAGCGCTTTGTTTGGCAACCTTTGTTTAAAAGGTCCTTTGAAAACTCTGTAAGAATACCATGAATAGAGATTGAACAAACCTTTAATCCTCTTCAGGTCACATATGTGCTAAAGTGAATAATACTGTGGGGTCTTTTTCACCTTTGAGTTCTTGTAAGCCAGCAACCTAATTTGAAATAAGATAAATAAAAGGCCTAGGAAAACTTGAAAAACTCTAACTTGAACACTTCTGGCTTATTTATTCTGCTGCAGTAAGCCAAAAGATGCATTTCTTGTTGGAGAGATGTATAAACACTCAATATTTATAATTCCATTCAGAATTTGCTCGGTCCCTGACAGTTATTTCCCTTTTATTCACTTCAAATGCACTGAGAACCTTAGAACATTTTTTTTCATTTAACGCTCCTGTTATTTTGTGAGTATCAGTGTGAAAATCTTTCCTTCGTGCTACAGTCCCTTTTTCCTATTCAACACTAGACTGCACACGATAATTAAACCTTGGGGGCTTGGAGATTTTGGACTAAAGCTTAAAGAAATGCAGTAGTGAGGCCTCTTCTCCCTCAGTCTTCCACCACTTGCTGTGGGGATTTTCTTTAGTTACACATGGCTTCACAGGTAAACAACCTTGAAAAAAAAAAAAAAATCACAGTCAGGAATTGAATTAACACCTTAACATTTCTTATAATGAACTATTTTGCTTAGTTAGATGATAGAAAAAATTGTGTTCTAAAACATGACAGGCACAGACTGAAGTCTCTCTTCAGGCAAAAGACTGTGGAACTACACCAGGATGTTTACAAGTAAACAGCATCCCAGGCAAGACTGAAGTGGCAACGTGAAAATACCGAGTTTCAACCCAGATCAAGGTGTTTTTAAAAATCAAATATAAAGAAAATTACAGGGGTTTTCATATACTTTTGCTTATAAACTCTTGTAAGCTCTTCAAGTGTCTCTGTGACTTTGAAAGTAAGCTTGTGAGCACACTGGCTAAGGTACAGGTCTGCAAACACCGAGCAACGCATTTGCATCTGAACTAGGTGAAAAAGCCCACAAATTGATTCAATGACCAAAGGATAGAGGAGCACTGAATCCAATACTCCAGCCAAGGGCCAGCCCATGGTGGGAGCTCACCAGTCACCCCAGGCAGTTCTATCCAGGCTGTCAGGGGAGGGGGGAGCTGATTGCACACAGAGATGCTCCCAGCATCAGGTCAAATCCTGCTGGAAAGACTGTAGAAAAGTGAAATGGGCTTTTGAGATTCTGGAGTAGCTGGAAATGGCAGGAAGCAAGGGAGGGGGCAGGATGCAACAATGTTCGAAATCAGTTGGGTTCTCAAGGCTCAGGTCCTTTATAAATGAAAGTAAGCATGCATAAATGCCTTGCGTTGTTCCTGGGATCTTGTCTTAGTTTTTCCGCCATTCCTATCTGTAAGAAGACATTTCAGACCAGGGAGAAAGGGCAATGTCCAAAGAAAAATCCTATCCGACACAAATACTAACAAGTCTCCTGGCCTTTTCTTTTCTTGTACTGTGTAAGAAGACATACCATAGTATGAAGGGCCTTTTAAGCATGCATGAGGCTGCATAGTGAACTACTGCTGACATCAATCATAAATTGTTTTCTTTCTCAACATTGAAATCAGTATAACAGTAAAACACCAGCTGCTTCCAAGGACAAATGCATTGTTTAAATCAGAACAAATTATTTACAAGTAGGTTTCAATACTCAGGGTCTCAATTCTGCAGCATGTGAGCAAAATGTTTTTGTGCAGATCTATCAGCTGCAACAAGTACCTGATCACTTATGCTGAGCAATCTGGGAAGACAGTAATTGGCATTTCTCTGAGCTACTGCTCTGATCATCTATAATGATTTCTGGAGCTCCATAAGAAAATCCTGCATATTTTTATCTTCACTGTACAAGAAGTTTTTTGCATATATTAATTCTTCTTTTTTTCTTTTTCTGTTTCAGTATCCAATGATTTACAGGAGGACTGCATTCTTCTGCAGATGTTTATCTCTTAAGGTGTTTGTAAATACCACTGCCTGATATCCTTTCTTCAGAGGCAACCACCAGAACCATAAATATTATCTCCAGTAAATGGAAAAGTTGTCTGCTGCCTTAACTGTGAGCATTAGATTTAAAAGGGACAGTTGCTTAGCTGGGCTCTTCTCTTAAGGAAATTAACTTTTTATCTCAAAGACAACTAATTTAGCTATCACCACCTTTGCTTCCACTCTCAAGTACCTTCTTATCTTGGGTAATCAGGATGCAGGGATTCCCAGTCTATCCCTCTTTATAGCTCTCTTTCAGCAGTGTTACTGTTTGAACTTCATACCCTGGATAAAAGGGCCAGCACACCAGCTCAGGAAGCAGTTTTAAGTATGAGGTAAATATGCAAGTTACTTAACAGCCCATATATGAACTCAATTACATCCTTCATCTCTTAAGATATGAATAAAAAGGTTTGGCTTTGATCTTGAATTAGGCAATCCCTACTTATAAATCAATGTAGCATGCGATTTTATTAGTAGCAACAGTTAGTGGTTAACATTGCAAGGAATGTATCGTTGGAAAGCTTTAAAAATCAGTGCCAGGCTGGGACATATTTCTCACTTATATTATCTGAATTACATGGAGGAAGCCTTGATTTTTGGTCGGGGAGGTACAGTGGGGATATGCAAAAGCTGTTTCATTTAATAACATACATTAAAGTATGTAGCAAATAAAAGCGAACAAATTCTTCTCTTTTCATTACTCCATCCATTTATTTTAGTCTAATTTCAAAACAATATCCAGAATAAAAGTTAGAGTATTTGTGTACTAAAATCTAGAGGCATATGTGTACATTTAAAAAGGAATACAAGTAGGCACCAGACGTTATTTTTACTGTAAACACTCTACATATGTTCCCATGCAGAATGTAATGTCTGCGTAACAACTTCTTGAATGTCCAAATTCCCTCCTATTCCCATACTGTGGAACAGATGTTGTCCTGCTTTTTATTATGTTAATTTATCAATCATACTTAGGCTGAGTTATGAAATCAAAGTGATAGAAAAAGTTACTTAAGCTTGGATTCTTCTTCTTTATCTTTAGAACGTTTTCTGACTTCTTTTGGAGTGATCATTCGGGTTATTTTTCCCTTAGTTGCAAGGTCATATTTCCCATTTGTAGGTTAAAATGTAGCCAATACAAAAAAGTTTAAAAGTATGAAGAGCCAATTTAGAGCAAGAACTGTGCATACTTACAGAAACTTGAGATCCATAAGTTCAACCATGCTGGGAAGAGCTTTTTGTTTAAAACATCGAGCTAAACAAAATGCAATTAAGGCTGACAGGACAAAAAGCATCCCTCTTGAGATTTATAAATACACTCATGGGAGCCTGGAAGTAAAGAGAAAAGACTAACATAATTCTAATTGTGTCTTGCCTCAGATGGCCATTTAAACAGATAACTTTTCCCAAAGTAAATTAGTTGGTCCAGTTCATGCTTTTTCTATCTTTACTTAACCAAGTGAAGTAAATGAGAATTTTCTATGAGTAAATCTAGGTATGCGGTGCAGAATTTTTATTCTGCATTGTTGACAAATGGTGATCTGAGTTCTTAACTGTATGAAGAAATCCTTCAGCCACTAAATAAGTCTCATAAAGTCATGTCAGTGCTTTAGAAGAGCATGGTTTCTTGCCTTGCTTAAGCAAGGCTGGAGAAATTTGAAAGACTTTAACACAGTATGTGTACAAAACTATGGGCATTATTACTGATCTTTGTATCTTTGTAACTTTCATGCTCTTAATTTTTACAGGTGGAATCCTTTCAGAAGTTTGTGTGCTTTGCTATTTTTTCCTTGCCTAATTGCCACCTAGATTATTTCACTTATCATATTACATTGCATGTCATTCCATTTTCTAAAAGTGCTTTAATAATAACCCTAAAAATCCCTAAATATGAACTAAATCCATTCTGACTTCAAAATATGCTAGCGCCATCATGGACCATAAGGACAGTTCTTAGCAGTGAAATAATCACCAGGAGAGGAACCAGGAATAAGAGGATTTGAAATGTGATTCCCTCAAGCTCAGATAGGAAAATAGGAGGAATCAGCTATGAACCAGGGCATACTGGGCTAGTGTGCCTGATGGAGAGCAGTTTCACCCAAGTGGAGCTGACTGGGGATTTCCACTGAAACACTTCTTGATCAAGAGAGTCTGACTCAACAAAACCAAAATTTACCAATCCCAGCTTTCTCTGGCTAAGGTTCTTGCTCAAGGATGGAGTTCTCCAAAATGCTACTGTTTTGGAATGGGGGGATTTCTTCATTAAAAAAAAAAAAAATGTATAAGTTATTGGCTTCATCCAATATAGTCTGGGAATAAACTGCATTTTTATTGTATGAAAGTGTTTCTTACCTCACCATACTTGACATCTCATACGAACAAGATAAAGTAAGACACCAGAATTACTCCCAGCTTTATCTCCAAGTTCTTATGTATATTTATGAGATTCATTTATTTTGTCAACCTCTGTAGAATGCCTCAGATAAAGCAGTATGAGACAAGGATTTATCCTGGTTGATTATAGAACAGACCACTTTTGATGGGAACCAAAAGGAAACATTCTAGTTTCATTTTCAGGATTAATCTCCTGAGACTCAGGACTGATCTATGGATATAGAAAGTCATATGCTTTCTCATATGTCAGTAGACCCTTACTTTCTTACACAGGCCATGCAATAAAGTACCCAAATTGATCCATCTATATTCCTGACACTCCACAGCATAGCTCAGCACAGATGTTAGGCAAGAAGATGTTTCACAACTTTCTGGATTTTTGCCCCAGGTAAACTAATGAATTTATAAATGTAAATATTTATGTTTTTGAGCTATATACACCCAAATTATTACAATATGTACAACTTCATTTATTGTGTCTACTATGAAAATAGTAGGCAATATTAAACAGTTTCTTCCTAAATAGAAGAATCTATATGAAAATCAGTGATAGAACTAGAATATGATTCTAGTTTTAATTTAAATACTTTCACACTGAACTTCTGTGAAACGATACTCCTTCCTTTGGGTTTCATGACTATAGATCTGATATGGATTTAGTTTTACATTTGTGGAATCTGCAGCAAAATTTTTCCAGCTATACACTGAATTTCTAAACTTAATTTCACCCCTGCAATAATGTATTATAACCTCAGGTTATAAAGCACAAGAGGCATTCAAGAATTGAATCATAAATCTGCTTCTTGAGGGATCCCAAATTTATGTTTCCTTTTCCTTTCTCCTCACTTTCTCCATTTAGACCTCCTTTCCTTTTTTCCTGATGGCTCAATATTTCCATTACACATTTATTAGGAAAATAAGTACCACTAGGAGAAATTTAGAGGGGAGTGGAGCTTCTTTTATTTCATTTGAATACAGTCGGTCACTCACTGCGCTCCAGCTACAGTATCTGCTTCAGCTAATTATCATTTCCCTAATTCAATTTGCAATGTGCTGGTGAGGTGTGAGAGTTGGGATCCAGACATGTTTCCCCACAGTTATCAGATCATTACAACACGCAGGTGTGTGGATTACAGAATACTCCAACTATTTTCCAAAAAATCTGGTCTTCTCTTGCATTACAATTTTGGCTGCTGCTCCAGGCAAATGAGCTGCTTTTAATTTTAAATTACTGTTACTGCAGAAGCACACACATCACACATGGTGACCGAAACCAATGAAGCCTGCAGACCAATGCAGCTTTGCAGAAAACTTGTTGACCAAGGACACCAAGCAGGAATCCCCAGTCTGTGTAAGACACTGACTATCCATCTCATTTCTTCATAGAATAAGTCCCCATATAAGTCTTAATTCTCAAAATACTATTATCTTCCAGTTTTTCCAATTGACCCACTTTTTGTAAAGAAAAGTCAAATCCTACATTTTATGCCAAAAGGCTCTGATCTACTTAAACAGGCAGTACATAGCCTCTGTAGAAATGATCACTCACTTCAGATTGTGTGCATGTGCAATTCCTACTGAAGCTAATGGTTTGCCCAGATGCCCAGAGGTGGTACAAGTAAATCTGTGTTGTAGCACATCCACCCACACCCACACACATCTGTGCTGCCAAAGTAATTCCTGCTGCACTTCTGTTTCTCCTACTCTCTCCATCATCCCTCCATGCCTCTAATTTTTGCTGAAGCAATTTGTACACAAATACACAATGGAGAAAAACTGTCTCTGATCTCTCAAATCCACGTATGTTCAATAAAACATACATGCACACACGAAGTCACACACATAAGAGAAAGACAACAGAAACCTCCACTGCAAGCCCTTGCACTTTCAAAAAACACATCAAAGAAGAGTCTTTTGTTTGGTAGGAGCACTCTTGCGAAGAAAAACGAGAGGACAGGATCTGTCCTATGAGGATAGACTTCCAAAGGTTGATCATTTCTGAATAAATCAGAATGAGAAGAGGGACAGAAGAAGCATTTGCACTAACTTGGCATGACTGGGGGACATCACAATAGGGAAAGAATATTAAAAGCCATGCTGCCATTTGGGATATATTTCACATCTGAAATCCGAAGTGTCTTGTTAAAAATATAATTTCAAAATTATGACACTATTTTTTACCCATTTATTTTGCACATTTTTCAGTCTGTATGTTCAGGTTTTGGGTTTGGTACCTTTTTAATATAAAAAGACAGGAATAGTGTAGCACTTCTGTGAAGAGAAGAGCAGAGACTTTAGGTATAGACATCTATTAAGAAGATTACAGGAACATTTATTTCCTCTATATACCACCATGTCTTCTCTAAGAACATAGCAAAATTTGAGGAAAGATTTTAATGGCCAGCATGCCTCCATATGAGATTGTAGGGCTACATGTTTTGTGGGTTATAAATTAACTTTAACTCACACTTACATTTGTCTTAAACTCATTTGGCTTTGCTTCCTCAGCGAGCATATCTTAAATCCACATGCAGGTCAGTGTAACTGCAAAGCTTTTGCAGTATCTCTCTTCCTTTATATATGTAGTCCTATGTACGTTCAAGAACATACAGTCCATATCTTCTCTGTCTCCCTGAGAGAACATTATTCATGGTCATACCTTGTAACAAACTGAGAACGCTTCTCCTAAGCACAGCTGTATGGAAAACTTTTCTTTCAGTGGTAGTGAAAGAATGTAAAATAGGTACAGTGATTCAATTTTTTTAAGGTTAAAGTATGTTGTGAAGTTTTAAGAAAGGATCAAACTTTTCCTATTGCAGATAATATTGAAGGAAAAAATCAGTTAAAAATGTGTTCAAAGACCTGATTCTGTACTCTGGAGTTTGACTAGTTCAAATTCAGCTGATATAAAATCTCTTGCATATGTGACAACCTGTTTGCTGTTCTAGATACTATTTGATTCCACAATAGCACTGAATGATCAGTGATATATTTGAAGTACATGCAATTCTAAACTATGTAATGAATAGCACAGCTAAAAGGTTAAAAAAATCATGTCCTGGGATTGAGATTTTAATTACTTGAGTATAAACATATATATAAAGGTTAGGTGGCTATGTAACACATGTGCCTCTCTTGCACATATGTAGCTCTAGTGTTACAGGACTCATTCACAGTAAATGGAAAAGTTGCCTGTGCCCAATAGTGATGCAAAAAATTGTCTAAAATTGGAATCAGTGATAAGAAGCAATTATCTTTAATCCTGTTTGCTTTTTCTTGGTTAGTTTTCCACAACTAACACAGATGATGTGAACAGATTATTTCAATATCCCATACAGACAGTGCAATGGAAAGCTCACTCCTAGCATTTTTGCTTTGGAGAAAGCAATTTTCATTGACTTGACTTTATTTACAACAGCATAAATTAAATAACTTTTAAGAGCTAGCAACAGAAAAAAATGGAAGATTTTCCTCTAATGTGGGCATACATTTCAATTTCACCCATCCTTTCAAAGTGTTTTCTGGACTTACTTGAAAAATGGCAAGAAAAATGAGAGGACATTTATAGCCAGATAATTAATACATATTAACCATCTGTCTATGAAATCCCAAGGGAGTGTGAGACAGCAAGATGAGGTGAGCAGTAAGCACTTCCTTTTCGTTAATGGCTGCCTTACGGACTGCATCAGACCATTATGTGAATGCAACAGCTCTGCAACCTGATTTCGGCTCCTGCATGCATGGCAATGAGAGGAAAATACACAGACCTGCTTTCTGACACTGTATCTTACTGGTGTGGCTGGATGGCTGAAATTTAGGAGTACCATCACGCTAGGCTTTGGATAAGCTTCTAGTAAAGGTGTTGTCCTCTTGTCAGAAAAAAAAAGGAAAAAAAAAAAAGGAAAAATGTTAAGAGTTTGATTAATTGCATTTTAATACAATGATGTAATGATCAGGTAAATGTAGCTGCTAATGGCTTTGGATGGGCTGTTAGGACAATGTCTGAGCACAGTCTGGCTATCACATTTTCTCCTATATCCCTATGATGATTTACATAACCATTTCAGGAGCTTATCTTAGCTCTTTTCTTCTACAAATCAAGATAGGAACTCCACTGTAATCACCTGGCAATTGGTTCTGGCTGTTTAGTCTGTTACGACACCTCTTGAACTAAGGTATTGTGGTCTCAGATTTCATCTTAGTCCTCAAGTGAACTGAAATGTAAAATGCTTTCTAGAATTACAGAAGTATTAAATCAGTCATCTTCTTTGGCCAAGAGACCACATATTCATCAGAGATTTGAACCTCTCACAAGGGCTTGTCACACAGGAAAATGACAGACCTATCTCCTCATGGTTGGAGAGGCTGGTGGGAATGATATCCGCATGCACAACCTGTTAAGTAGGCTGTTTTCCAACCTAGTAGATACATTCTGGCTTGGAAAGACGTTATAATCTGACAACACCAAAATCATTAATGATCATTGGAAGACAAAACAGCTTTCCATGTCCCTGTCTTATGTAGATGTGATGGGTCAGAAATTTAGTTTATATCTGTTCTGTAAGGGGAACACTGAAGTGGGTAGGGGGGGCATCTTGCTGATCCAGCAAGAGTGGATAACTGTGGTGTCAGGTTTGCAAAGCAGTTGCACATCTACTTGTCCAGGGTGTCTCAACTAAGCAGTGGCTGTGCTGATAGGCCTTTTCCAATTAGGCATCTCCTGCTGGTAAAAGTCAGCCTAGGGCTGCCTCTTCTTAATCTATGTAAACCTTCGACTATGGGGAAGAAGCACCTTCAGTGGTCAATTTCCTGCTGCACAAGGTAGAAATTTTTCTACTTCTCTAAATGTTAACCAACCATTCAAGACTCATCTAATCACCCATATAAAGAAACAGGCAACCCTGGAAGAGGACTCACCTCACCTTTGCAATAGATGCCAGAACCAGGTGAGACAAATCACCCTTCAGTTTACTGACTATAAGGGTAATATAGATGATTGGCATGAGCAGCTTTAGATATTTAGAACTGTGGCATAAATTTCTTTGATGGTGTGCCTCAAATCTCACTTCTCTATCCGCCATCTCCATTTGCAGTTCATTACTGGAATCCTAATGTATATAGCATTTTGAGGCTATGGTACATTTCCTCATCTTCAGTTTTGCAAGAATAATAGGAAAATTCCTTGAGTTACAAAGCAGCAGCAGTCAATAGTTCGGTGACAGGGCAATTACACAAATAAACAGTCTTGCCCTCAGTCTCTAATGCAATCTTCTGCTTAAAGGTATACTAACACCTCTGAATCAGTTTGACCTGTCTTCTATTAATAAACTTATCAGTAATATATCCATTAACTGATTTAGTTGGTATGCAAGAACTTAATTATGCGAGGAGACAGGGCACAACTCTGTTACCGTGAGATAATGCACACCTCTGATGTGGTGTGAAATACCAAGTGGAACCAAGTAACTTCAGAAGCCTGAAAACTATGTTAAGTTGTAACTGCACCGTGTGGTTTCACACAGTGCATTGAAAAAAAATAATAATTTGAGAAATATTTAAAGGAAATTTTTAAATTACTAAATATATGTAAGGAGGCTAGTGAGTTATTCTGCGGTTAACTCATGAGCTGTAATAGCAGCTGTGTTCTGTACAAAATGTTTTAGTAATTTTTGTGTTTCTTAGTAGTAATTTCAGTGAGTGAATGAATGAACAAAGAACAAAGCATCACAAATTTCACTGATACTGGCTTGGAATATCAACCTGTCCTTTCTACCAGGTGAAAGATGTTTTCCTCTTGCTTCATTGTCCTTAGTGGAATGTTTAGCATATCATTCATATATGAAAAACAAATAAATCCCCAAATTTCAAAAGTTCATACAAATTCTCTCCTATCCCACAGGAAAAAGGAGAACTAAGGAAAAAACATATATAAAATTCCTACCACTGCGTCTGAGTGAGAACAAAACCTTTGGAACTGCTTCTTATACTCCTGCAGCAATATGCTGATTTTATACGTGAACATCAAAGTACTTTCCAAAAATAAATTAGTGGATCTTTGCAAGAAATTAATATTTCTTCCATTTTACTCATAATGGGCAGAGCCCACAGAAACTCAGCATCACAGAGAAAGCCTAATAGTGCCAGGGACCCTGGCTCCTAGACCTGGGAGGAAAGGTTACAAGACCATTTAAGTTCCCCTTCTGCTGCTAGCAAATAGCTTATTTCACTTTTGCAATTTATTTTCCTAATTTAATAACTAGAGGTCATATGTATAAACAAGCTTCTAACGGCTTCTGTTCTATCCATTTGCTACAAACTTCCCCACTGAAATAGCTGCAGAAGTTAATGCTAGCCTTTCTACAAATTATCCTCCTACCTGTAGGGACTAGGCATTATATCCTCAGTAGAAATGTGAGGATGGTGAGCAACTCTGACAAGAAGCCCTGGAAAGTAGCAGTCAGGGGAAAGAGTAATATATTTTTACTCTTGTTGTCACATTAACATTTTCGGCTCTTCTACTATGGCACGCAGAATGCAGGAATGGACCCCAAAAGAAACTGCTGATGTTCATTGCTATGCTCACTGAAGTAGGAGCAGCAAAGGGATGTCTTCCTGTTGAAGAAGAGGCTGACCCTTTGACCTTAGCTGTTCCCACTCACATACAGATATAGAAATGTAAGCTACTCAGCGTGATACCAGTTAATTTAAATTACCTAACATCCCAAAGGGCAGCTCCCTGCTGAGGAGCCTTTTCTTTTCTTTTTCTTTTGACCTTCTAATACAGAGTAACTTTTCACAAGGATAAGTCAGATGGTCAGCTTGGAAGTATTCAGTTTCTGTGGCCTTTGGAGGTTCGTTCAAAAGGTCACCTCAGACTACATTCTGCTGAATAAGGGGTTGGAAAAAAATTGCTAAATTATACTGAATGCCCAGACTCTCAGTCTGTAGAAAAAGATGTAGGTGCACCACTGTAGCCACCTCACTCCTCCAACTGAGTTATGCAATAACCAAAACTAGATGACAGATTTCCTTCTTCATGTCAGCAATTTATTTAAATACTTTTCATCTAAGCAACTGAGGTCCTGTCAACCCACAGAGCTCGCCCTGTTTTAACCAAATCTCTCCAATGTTTCCTGCTTCCCTGAGTTAAATCCTGCTGTGCTGCCTGGTGCGCCAGCATCAAATTTGGCCCTTTGGGTCACAGGGTGGAGCAGGACCTCTGGGGCCCCAGTAGGTGCATCCCATTGGGCTGATCTGCATCACCACAGCATCCTGCTCTGTGACCTTCCACGGCAAGCTGTTGTCTGGCAATAAGGGGTCTAAAATCCAGGAATACACTGCTAACTTAGAAATTACAGTCATCATTACAAGAAATATCAAATTGGAGAAATTACAGAGGTTGTATGTTTAGAGAGGACCTTATAGGTCCGTCTGAAAGGTATATAAATAATGAAAACAATACAAACTAAAGGGCTTAATTAAAAGTATTTCCATTTTGCACATGAGAACTTTGCTTAGGTATGACTGTGTCCACAATGTGAGAAATAGTAATGTTTTCCTTGTATAAGTAAACGTGAATTGATCAATTAACAAATCAAATACCCTATGTGTAGTGTAGACCTGCATTTAGCTTTCTCGATCCTTTCAGCTCTGGGATTTCTACTTTTCTTTATTTTTGCTATTTGCACACATCTCTGTTTACACCCTAATCCCCCTGAACTGGCAGTCAAGACACCAGACAAACTCAGTTTTGCTTGAAGAGCTAACTTTGATTATCAGCAACCTGTGGGTCTTGCTGCTTGACATTAGTTTGATGGAAGATGATGGTTTGCTCCTTATTAGTCATTTGTCTGGCTCCATACTATGAACTGTTGTTGGAGGGCTTTGCAAAGCTGGTAATGACCCTCTGGCACCTCCTTTGCTTCTGCCAGGTGCCCCGGGCAGCCCTGGTGTGGCTCAAACCCTGGGAAGCTGCAACCCTGATGTCTCTGCAAGTCATTTTCTCCCACTGAATTCTCTAAGGGAGCCAGTTCTCATTTCAGTTGAAGTACAGAAAAGAATTTAACTCATTTTTCTAAGGTTTCTCAAATTTAATACATTATTTTATTTGTTAAGAAAACGTCTCTCTTTTTTTCAGTTAAATTGTACGACAGTCCTTTATTGTCTCCGCAGGGCCTCTGGAAGGTGTTAGTTAGCATTTGGAGCTCCTACACAAATAAATCCTGAGGGACTTGAGTCAGACAGCAATGTTATCTTTTTTTGTTAAGGATCCATGTGGTGATTTACTCTTACTGGGCTGGTGGGAACTGATAGTAGGATCTATATATATAAAGCACATAAAGCATGTACGTAATTTTCTGCCAGAAAGGGACCTTTCTTCCGGTATCATATTATGCTTGTGAACAAATCAATTAAAAACATATTCTGATTAACCAGGTGGACATATTTTTTGCTGGAAATTATAACCTAAATCGTAGCTATCTGCTTTCAGACTTAATAAAGAAGATGTGCACGCAGTAGCAAGGTGGGAATTGATAAGCAGACCATGCGTTCCAAGACAGTATACCCAGTTTAAAACTCTGAATGTGCCAGAAAATTCTCCTTGTGTCACTTGTAGAAAATTTAATTATAAGCCCCAGAAGAAAATAAAGCCTGTGTTTTTTCCTTCTCTGCTCATGATCTCCTGTCAACTGATATTTTTTCAGTCCATTTGTGTCTGTCCTTGCCTCCCACTCTCCATATCCCATATGATACTTTCAAAAGCTTTCTGCCTGGAAAGCACTAGGCACAGCTGACAAGAAACTGTTAGACCTGGGGCATTCACAGGAGAAACTGAGGAGCCTCCTCATAACGATATGGATTCCACATGAATTATAAGTATACTCTGACTATATCTGCTGCTAAAGCTCTTCCCTTTGAGGAGGGACTTTTGGTCTCCTGACCATGGGAGGTCTGCACTGGCTCTGCCCACTGGCTGTCCCCGTTGAGACTGGACTGGCTGCATCTCCAGCACATCACTTGACCCAGACCTCTTCTGTTCACCATTTGGCACCCATCTGTTTCCTCAGTTCAAAGTGCTTGAATTAAGGTGAAGACTGCATTACAGCTCCCAGGGCAATAACCTATATAACCACAGCCAGTCTCCTCTCAGAAGGAATGAGCTGGTTTAATATAGCTCAAGAAGAGCAGGAATCAATAGACCTAGATCTGGATGGTCAGGGGACCGGTACCCGTGGGGAAAAACTCAAGGAAGGAAATTACTCGGCACTGGTATTTATACCTGTGCATTTCCTGTGCTTAAAGAACTTTCATTTGATCAGTAATTGTCCCCCAAATCTGAGCCTCAGGTGGCCCAGCAGTTTGCAGTAAGAGTAATTTAGGGAGGTTCAGCTGGGAACAGGCAAAAGTAAAATCATATGTTACTCCAGCACAAACTAAAGAAGCAGAAAGTTGTGGTCAGGAATTGAAGCAGCTCACACATGTTATGGGTCCGCACAGAGGGGGCCCTCTAACACCCACTCACCAGTGGGTTACACCACCTTGCTACACCAATTTACATCCCATTTCAGAGCCCTAAGTTGGCTCTGAAGTAAAGTTAAAGTTGAGTTCAAAGCAGTGCAGCTGCTTCCAGGAACTGCTGTGCATGGGGCAGCACTGTCAGGGGAAATAGTGATTTCTCTTTGAAGTTCTGTTGCTAGATGGATGCTGATTGTCTCATGTTACTGTAAGCATGAAGAGACTTAAAAGCTGAGGTCTCAATTTACTGAGTAGAGGACAACAGGCAAGGCAAAAATATTTGTCAAGAATGCTAATGACTTTCATGTAAGGCCCACATGTCTAGAAAACCAAAGAACTGAAAAAAAAATTGATTTGTAGAAATCATCTTCCAAGAAAACAGATGCACTGACACTGGGTGCCAATCGTATTATTGGCATGACAGACAACACAATACATAGGTAAATTAATTTCTCATGAAGTGAAATATAAACCATTTGGGGTTTGGGTTTCATAAACAACTTAATTTTTATTCTGATATGTACATTTGTATATTTATAGGCATATGTAGTATCCAGAGAATATGATATACCTAGTATTTATAATTATTTTACTCAGATTTAACTTAAAATATAGCTACTAATAGAAAGAAAAGACTTAATAAACACAAGGCATGGGCTTTTAATCAGACTCCTTTTATTCCCCCCTGATCACTGGAGTGCAGCAGCACTATATCTAAGACATATTCTAGAGTGAATAGTTTGGGGCCCAAGTTCAGCAATTCAACTATGGCCCTAGCAATCTGGGAATAGCTCATTGTTGCTTGAGCTATTCTGTGATACATTTGGCAGCTGGGAAAGTAAGGAGCAAGTAAGAGTGATCACTCTTACTTGGAGTAAGAGCAAGGAAGTCTGAGGTTGATCACACGACTGATAAGATTCTTATCTGACTTCCTTTCTGTGACTGGTACCACTTGCCCATAAATTAGCTTCCCTTTATCAACAGGCCTCACTGTAATATGATTCCAAAACTTTACTGGGGGTTCGGTTCTCTTATCTCTATCTCTGAGGCTTCTGAGACTGGCCAGAAGTGCACACCACAGTGTGGTTAGGTATGCAGTATGTAAAGGTATATAATTGGTTGCCCATTATGAGTGTGCATGCAACTACAGTTACATGATGCAAAACATTTTGCTCATAATATGCATTAGCTTTTGTAAGTGAGAATAAAGCAGCTTGAAAGTATGTTTAATGATATCATGGTATATGACATTCATTGCAGGGTCTTTGCTCTCAGAAATGTCGTTTGCTGGCGAGGTGTGTCTATGTATCCTGGTTATATATTGGCTATACAAACTATCTTCCCCAAAAAGTGTCTAACAAGAAATAGTTTATTTTTTCATCTATTTTGCTAAGGCGGAGAACTGCTAGTGCATACATTGAGTTTATATAAGGAATGACAAAAGTTTGATTTCTCTGGAAAGATCTAACTCTAATATCATCACTTTAAACCAAAGTGAGTATTTCTATACCATTCTTTTGCACTGCATACCTAACCATTGTTTGTAGTCCATCTTTTATATCTTGTCAATCAAATCCTCCAGTGTGGAAAGGTACCAAAGAAATCAATAGATAGCTGAAAATTTATAGTGTTCTTGAATAGAAAGACATTGCTCCAAAATTTTACATAAATTGAAAATTATACTGAATATCTGAACTATCCTCAGAAGGCTTTTGATTAACAACCTATAGCATTCTATAACTATAAATATATGTCAGTGGTATAATGTAGCTGCATAGTATTATGAAATGAGGGTGATATAAGGATTTGTATAAAATAAACTTGAACTGAATCAGAAAACAAAATTTTCCAGGAAGGATAGGCTGTAAGTAACCCGGGTTTGCAAAAATTCCATAATCAGTAAAGAATAAGACTGAATTAGAAACACAGTCTTAATTTTTAAAGTGAGCAAAAATTAAACTTGTTTTAGAAATACATTTTTTTATTCCATATCACTTGTACAATAGTCTAAATATTGGCAGTTT
Source organism: Pachyramphus minor (assembly GCA_013397135.1). Taxonomy (NCBI): domain Eukaryota; kingdom Metazoa; phylum Chordata; class Aves; order Passeriformes; family Tyrannidae; genus Pachyramphus; species Pachyramphus minor. Next base: position 314,406 of record VYXB01002383.1, on the reverse strand, counting down.
GGATATAAAACCATACGCATAAACACCAGGAGGTTATTTTTCTCTTTAAAATTGACTGGGTTTGTTGCAAAATAATGTGATTGATTAGATTATACGTACAATTTACTTGACTGCAGAGGGATACTTTTTCTCCTGTTTTAAGTGCTTTGACACTAGTGGTGATATCTACTGTGGTGTGTTCCATATCTTGAAATACAGAGTTTCTGAGGAGACCCTTGATCTTTATAAATTCTGATCTTTTATCATGCTGAATAGAAACTCTTCCCAGTCTACTTGAACCTCCCAAGGACAAATAATATAAGCCACTGAAAATCTCAGGCTTTCATCTAGAAAAATTCCATCCCCATGTGATATTTAAGCAGAGAGCTGCTAGAGCTTTACAGCACTGTTTCACTCTAATAAGCAAACATTCATCACCCAAAAGTGCAGATTGTCTTCTGAGAAAGATGTAGGAGCAAATATAGTCCAAAATGATGAGTCATTCCACTCGAATGGCCTCTGAAGACTGCTACGAAGAAATGTGTTTAATATTGCTATAGAATGGCTAAAATCTTATTGAAAGATTCTTCACTACCTTTCATTTAAGTTCCACTAAGTCCTTTTATGTATGAAGGTAAATGAAATAACAGTATTTTCCAAACCTAAAATATTGGCTCAGACCTTTACCTCAGGCAGAAAAATATATACTGTACTTCCCCGGGATTTTCACTCTCCAGCAGGATGAATGGTTGTGTGTGTACGTAAATATGTGCATGCAAGAGATAAAAATCAAGTTGGAAATCTCAGCTCAGAAAAAGGCTGCAGAGGAATCACCAAGATTTCCTGATTATTCGCAATGACATTGCCCCCAAGAAGGACCCTGCAAGAGTCTTTGAATGGTTCTGAGAAAAGAGGTTTGAACCTTTGGCAAGGAAATGGCCTCTAATTGTTTGAAACTGTATGTTTTCGAAGAGAACAGAACGGTGTATATTTTTGTTGACAGAGTAGCACCAGTAACTTCCTCCATTGGGAATAACCTTCAAGACCCTCAAACTTCCAGCCAGCTCTTAAGACCACAGATGGAAACAGCTTTGTGTAGGGTTCCCCAGTTCAGTTACATGCCCTGGGCACACCTGCTGTGTGTTGAAGACACACGGATCTGCTGTACACTTCTGGTTGAAACGTGGTTCTAACTGAGTGTTAGTCCTGATGATTCATTACCTCACAATTAGCCTCACAATTAACCCTCATTCGAGCAATGTTAAAAAACAAAGCAAAGAACTCTTCAAATAATACTACAGATACATGTTTTCTTTAGCCCTAGGCACAGCAGTGATGTTTGTTGTTCATCTTTTATGGAGTTTGGTGTTAATCCCTGTATTCGATTATGATGGCAATATCCTGCAACCATGTGCCTGTAACAACTATAGCGACAATTACTACTACAGCTGCTGCTACAACTAGTACTACCACAATTTCAAAAAATCCTCTTTCAGCATTTCCCTATGTGCTGATCATTTGAATGAAGATTAAGATAGATGATTGAGGTCTTGCCTACATGGAAAGATTAAAAATTACTTAACTCCAGGCTGAATTCCTCTGACAGTCAGCTTAGATTGAACAGGCTTCCCTGGACTTTCACTAATCCAAGCTGTCTGAAGTACCTATTTAAGTGTAAGATATATCACCCTTTTCTGATATTTACTTCTATTTCTTTCTCAGGTGAGCTGATAAAATATCTAATTTTAAGAAATCTAATCCCTGCATCACAACTGAGGCACAATATCAGGCGCCTACAGTCCCCAGGTACTGCCTTGAGGCAGCCCACTGTGGGCTGCCAGCCCTGGGTCCCCCAGGGACTGCCAGCAGCCGATCTGTCTGGCCAAGAGACTATTTCTCTGTTTTTACAGTAGGCAGTCATTAGAAAAAAACTACAAGTACAGACCCAGATGTATGTGCTGAAAATGAAGAATCCCATGTTTCCCTTGGGTAGTACTTGTTCCATCAACGCTGCCTCCGTAAAATCCTCAACATCCACTGGACAGACTATGTGACCAATACATCTGTTCTTGAACAGGTTGCAGTCACAAGTATCGAGCCCATGGTGCTGAGAACACAGCTGCCTTGGGCAGGGCACGTCTCCAGGATGAAGGACCACCACCTCCCTAAGATCGTGCTCTACGGTGAACTTGCCACCAGTTGTGGCAAGAGAGGAGCCCCGAAAAGAAGATACAAGGACTCCCTGAAACAACATCTCAGCCTTGGCCATATTGACCATCACCAATGGTGTACTCTGGCCTCCAAACAGGAGGCCTGGAGACACATTATCTATAATGCTGTTGCCTCCTTTGAGAAACTCACACAAGATCACTCTCGAGGATAAAAGACAATGCAGAAACAATTGCGTCCAGTCAATACCGCCTGGGGAGTCTTTCTGCTGTGCCTTTTGCAACTGGACTTGTCATGCAACTGTCATGCATTGGCCTTTTCAGCCATCAGAGAGCCTGCAGCAAGCGTGGGTAGAGCCCTTCAAAATCTTCATTCGTGAAGCCAAGCCATGATGATGATGATGACTTGAAATCCTTATGTCTGGACTCGAAACATGGTGCCACAGTCCTCTGCCAGCATGACTCCTGTCATTCAGCTGGAAAGTGAAATGCAATTTATAGAAGATTCCATGACACAGAAGAGACTCAGCAGAAGATGAGTCTGAAGGGTTGACTTCCATTCAACACATTTATTGAAAGAACTAACACTTTCAAAGACATTTTTAATGGCATTTCCATTTTGTGAAAGCAATTAATAAAATAATTAAATAAAATAATGAAACTTTCAAATAGAAGTAATTCCCATTGGAAGGAATTTTCATTTTTTAGCAGCTCTCATTTCTGCAATGTATCTATTCTATGAAGATCTGGACTAATCTATTTTACCAAAGTTTGGAAGATTTGTAAGATTTACAGTAGTATTTTTGTAAGAAATTTTTTTGTCATAATCTATACTCTTTGAAATAAAGTGCTATCCAACTATTCCTCCTCTAGTAGTCACTCAATCTTAGACCAAAACATAGTATTAGACCAAACATATTTGTTTGGATTATCATTCTGTAGCTTTATAATATATGATGCCATATAAACCCCATGGTTAGAAAGGAATCTCTGAAAGCTACGCTTTGCATTACACTTGCTTTCCTAATTTAGTTCTATAACCTTTTCAATTATCCTTAAAAACCTGAGGAAAGATGAGGTTGTTTCAAGGACAGTCCTATTTTCTTTTTACCAAGCAAGGTCTAGAGTTCAGTCATAATGATTTTGAATGCCAACTTAGTATGAAGCTTACAAATTCTCATAGGTTATTCAGTATTCTAGGAAACTGATCCAGGCCCAAATTGGAAACACATTATGTAACTGTATCTGGCAAGGGAAGAAGTTAGATTTATTGATTAGGTTTTTTATCAAATAATACTTCACACGGAAGTGTGAAGCTGTCTATAGGGCATGCCTGATTGCAATCACAGACCATTAACAAAGGAATAAACTGGCTTAAGCACATTAAAGCCTTTACAGGATATACTGAGCAGTGTTAAAATAAAGGATGTCATAAATTGTGTGCTGCAGCACTTTTCAAACAGCCAGTCACCTCTGCTGTGAACCTTACTGCATTTTAATTGTCCAAACTGTGCTGTTATCAGAATGTCTTTCTTTAGGAACTAATTCAGAAGTTTACCCAGAAGTTATTGGAATTTTGATCATTTTTTAAACTACTTGCCATTACTTCAGCTTAGACAACTGACGTTCTGCTTAACCAGAAAATGCTAAAAAAGCTGCACGTTTGCCTAATGAGAAGTCTTCAAGCAGCCCTTCTGTGCTGAAACTTGCTTACCCATTAGCACATAAAGTGGTAACAAACCCTGGCTAATTACTGATTATTTACCATTTCCCACTCTGCTGGATTTTGTTGAAAAAGTCATTCAGAAGCATACACTTTTTCCTTGCACTCTATCCTATTTGGTCAAGTGTCAGCCACATTATTGGATTGCACTTATTCCAAACTGCAGGTGGAAATTTTTATTTTCTTAGGCAATTTTATTCCTTTACTGAATTTCTGTATGAAAGATCTCAACAATATTCCAAAACTGTTATCATGTTCTAAAAGGCATTTAAAATGGCTCTTTATACAAACATCTTCAAGGTTGTTCCTCTTCATTAAAAAAAGTTCAGCTGGCAATAGTCTCCCTCTGCTGCAACTCAAGGGTGAGGCCAGAGCCTATAGGTATCTCTAATCTCTGCTTCAGGTAGTTCAGGTTTTGATAGTTCTGTTGTATCAGAGATGTCAAGTTCTTGGAGGATTTCCTTGTGCCACTACAGTTAGAACAAAGTAAGCTTGAATATACCTGGTCACATTGCAGTCACACCTCCCCTGCAGACTCAGCCTGGCTTCAACTGGTCTAACGGTTTGCAATACATGACCTTGCATTAGCTGTGATTTTACAGAATATATTTTGCTCTCAGTTGCCTTGGAATATGTATGTCACAATATTCACTTGGTACCATTGTGTTATGTTACAATTTGTAAGGTCTACTTGGGTGTGTTGCCCAGCTGTGCCAAGAAAGAGGAGAACTTTACAGCCTTACAGTGTTTTCCTCTCAATGAGGTTTTGGGTTAAGTATTGTAGCTAGCACTTAAAAAACCTCACTTTTTACTACCGCTAGATTTCACCATGTGTGTTGTAAGCCTCACACCATTTAACACTACTTACAAGTAACTGGGTTATTCCTGTTGTTAGGAGACCTAAGAAAATAATAATAAAAAACATTTAAAAATTATATTTAATAATTATATCTTTAGAAAATAAAGTAACAACAGCAATAACAGCAAAACAACAACTATTATTATTAATAATAATTTATCCTAGAATATGTCTGACATCTATATTTTAAAACAGAGTACTGCGTTAGGAAACTGTGCAGTCTGTTCATTCAGTGGATGAAGAATTAGGAAACACTACAACTCTGAAAGAGGAGTAATAATCTATTTAGTTATTGAACAATAAATACAATGCAAAAGAAATGTAGATGAATATTTACATCTAATTAAAATTATCAGTTGGAATTACAGATATGTGTTAGTGTAAACCTGGAACAATACTGTGTATGCTTTAGTAGAGGTAGAATGCAAAATCGCAACACTTTCTGTGAAAGCTTCTATTCTACTACTGGTCTTTAATAAGAAAAAATATTAATATGATTTTATTCTCTTGACTGAGAACCAAAATTATTGAAATTAAATTTGTTGAAATGAGTTATGGGATTTCATTTTGGAGCAAAGAGATTAAACATGGTTACTTATCAGTCACCCAGCAGCTTATTTAGTTTGTCACTCATCTGCACTGAAGTCAGCAGTCCAAAATCAATATACTGCAGCTGCAGAATAAATGCAATATATGCCCTTGGAAGAGGAAAGCATGTGGTGTGTAAAATGATAGGTATGATGATCAAAGTGAAAGTGAACAATAGATTTTTATTTTCTTCTTTCCTATAGTGATCCGAATAAAGAGGAGTGAGCACTGTAAAGTGGGAAGTGTTTTTACCTGCACATGTCCATTCTTCATCTCTCTTACTGCACCTGTGAATATAAAAAAAGAGATGAAGAAAACTCTCAGTATTTTAGAATACTGTTCTTAATTCTCTCCCAGTAGGGTTATTGTGTGAGTGCATCTACTTCCACACATATTTTATTGCTCTCCTATACGCACATATATACACACAAACATATACCCACAGAGGCACATCCTCTATGTACATTGAAAATGAAAGAAAAAAAAAGCTTACTTGACTGATAAAACTACCAGTTCTTTCTAGTGAACTTTGGTTAGATAAAATAAAAGTTTAATTAAGTGAAAGCATGCAAAAAAGTACTCATATTTTAAATGTCTTATGAAGATTATCTAATTAATCCCTACAACTTCTTCAAGTCCCTTTGTAATATTTCTCTATTAAGATGCTATTTACTCCCATTTCTTGCTAATTAATGTGGATGCAAAATAAGAACAGACCAGTCCCTCTGGTCACAGCACATCTACCTGCCACAGCTCATTTTTCTGCCATCTATCATCATTCTTTATTATAGACCTGAGGTGGTTTTAAATCCACATGACTTTGGGTCCTTTTATGAAGGGTATTTAGATAAATAAAGATGCAGATAGGTGAGATTTTGAAAAGACCTTTGTCTGAGGTCAGAACCTTCTTTATAAATACATAAAAGTGCTACATGTGAGAACAGCCTCTGTTCCAAAGAGCTCTAAGTCTCAGCTAACAAAATCTTATCACCTCCTGTTTTTGACAATTTAACATATTTTTCTCTGTCACATGTTCTTGTCACATATTTGCAAAACCATCTCTTCTTTCTCTCACCTCCCTTTGCCAATGCAAAGGTAGTTGACTGCCTTTCCGTTTTCTGTGGTAACCTTTAACATTCAAATACTCTCAAATAACTGTCCTGCTATGATGTTTGATTAATTTAATTTTTGCAAAGCTTCATGGAGATTCCTGTACAATTAGTTGCATGTAAACCTTTCCCCTCTGCGGTAACGTGCAATAAAGAATCATTACAATCATGTAGCAATACAGGCTACTAAAAAAATAATAAATAAAAAGCAAGCAATACTGTATATAGTCCGCATACAAAGTATTGGTTAAGAGAAGAATAGTTAAAAACAGACAATGAAAAAGCTGCATAAAATGCTGAGCTTGTATCTGCACTGACTTTTACAACTGACCAGGTCATGCAGACCCAACCTTTTGCACCTTCATGGTATCCTACAATATGAGTGAAAGCCAATTGTATCGCATGTCTTATTTGTCGTTGTAACTTCAAAGCACAAGCATCCTAGGGAATTGCCTATGGAAATGCCATTTACTCTGCTGGTGGAAAAATGACTCCATCTTAACTGAAAGACATAAAAAAAACCCCAAAACCACAAACACTGAAATAAGATCAGACCTTTTCCAAGGGACAGATAAATACGTGAATCAAAAGCAAGAATTAATAAGTTTGTTTTCCAGATAAAGATCTCCATGTTATATTGCTGTGGTAAAACAGTGTTTTGTAGAAGTAAAGAGGCTAAAACCCCAAATTATGTTAAAATAGAAATCCTGGAGTTCCACCCTGTTTTTGTTCCCGCCATCGTTTCCCAGATTGCCCCTGCTCCCCTGATGTAGCTCATTGTCTCCATTCAGTGGTTTCTTTGTAGCTTGCACCACAGAGATGTCTCCTTTAAAGAGTTTGCAGAAAGGCCATCACACAAAAATGACTGTAGTTTCAGGCTTCATTAACCTTTTGTGGATTTACTACTGATGGTCTGGGAAGCACTCTGCTTACTAAACCACTTCATTTATTGGGTGCTCCACCAGCTAACACAATGAAATATGTCACCAGGTACCTCTTTCAGATAAGTTCAACTAGGGTATAAGAATGAATACTAGGTGGAAAAAATGTGATTCAGGCAAACTTATGAAAACTTATTTTACTAGATTTTTTTTCCCTGAAACTTGATGGCTTTATGGCACCTTTCTGTTTATTTTCCTCTTCTTTTGAAAGATGGTATTGTGTGAACCAACAGACTTGATCTTAGGTGGACTATATGAAAAACTCCATAAACAAATACAATGAGAGTAGCCTCAGAGCTTCTCCACCTCTCACCATCAGTAAGAGGAATTGGTCTGTCTAGACACACAGTCCCTTTTTGTGCTTCTTGCTTGCAGGAACCTCAGCCTCACTATATTACTCAGGTCCACTCCCTCCCTCCAGTCTGCTGGAAGAGCTTTTGCAAGCTGTCAGCAGCAGAAAAAAAATAATGTATCCCAAAACCCAAAAATCCAAACTTCAGCTGTTTCCTCATGCTTAATTAACAAGGGACTAAGAATCAGGCCTCAGCACTTCCAGTTTGAATGGTGACCTGCCCAGTCACTGCTGGTGGTGGTCAGTGGAATGCAGAGATGCTCTGTCTGGATGTATCACATAATCAGGCAGCTCCAGCCAGCTATTGGAAGTGCAGCCAAACACATGCTCATGTCAAAAATAGAAATTTGTCTGAGTGTGTTGGCACCGCTTTGACAGGTATACGATTTATAAACTATTCCTCGAGGGGAAAAGGAAGGCAAATTGTTTAAACAAAAGTGTCGGTACTTTCATCACTCTCTTTCCTGAGCAGTGTTTTCTGACCCGTGGCTGCGTTCCAGTGCTCTCCAATACCAAAGTGCTGCTGAGAAGCTTCCGTCTCTGAGCAAAGTCGGGGGCTATGTTCGTGGAAGTTAAATTATAACAATAACTTTGAAGAGAACTGAACCCCCCTGGGCTGATAAAATGATATGCTGGGATAAAAAGGGAAAGGCATAGCTACATTTTGGCTTGAGTTTCTCAGTCCTAGTGCAGTTGCCTGCCATCAGCAGAGGATGTGTGTAATCACCAGTGGCAATGGGCATCACCAGCTTTGAGTGCTGTCCCAAGGAGGAGAAGGAGGTTTGACCTTGCCTGCTCATCACTTACATCATCCCTCCCTGCCTGCAGATGCTGATCTGACCCAGTGGGATGGCATCTGCACTCAGGTATGACTAGACACTGGCAACAGTCACCTGGTTCTTCACTTCGCCATTCAGGAACATGCTTCTGCAGAGGGTCAGCAACTGCCCTGGTCTTTGCTGCAAACTGATTTGGCTTATTTTCCACTTGAGGGTCTTGACTGGGTGCACGCATAGGAGCTGAGCTAAAGTGACCATAAGGACTTCCTTCAACCACAGTGGAAGAGATCTGGGAGCCAGAAAGCATCATACTCCTCCAAAGAGAGCAGTAGAACTTGTCTCAGCAACACTGAGACTTAGGGTCCAGGCAGTGCCTCGTGGCCTCTGGTTAATTTCCCATTTGGCCTTGGGACTCTCAGTTCTGGATCCCACCGTGTGAACTTCTTTTTTTTTATCTTACTCTCTCAGGTCTCTTTGGTGGTTTACCAAACCCACACGGCAAAAAATGCCTTAGCAGCAAGAGGAGGGATGGAACTGTCTATCTTCTGAGGGATGGACCTGCCTGTCTGCTAAGGAATGGACCTGGCTGTTTACTGACCATCGTGCTGCCTCCCCAAGTTTGTTTGTCTCTTGGACAGGGTGCACAGGCACACAGACATGGGTGATAGGCAAAGCCAAGCCCAGAGTGTTCTTGTGAAAGTCTTGGCCTCTGCTAAGAGTTTGAATTCCCTGCAGCAGTGGAATTAACCTGAGCCGGCCTGTCTTTCACCTCTCTCTACAGTCAGCTGGAACACAAAAAAATCTGCAGTAGTGCTTTGGGATGCTTTTTCCCAAGGCAAAATGGATACTTCAGAGATAAGCAACATTATGCTTCATTTCCCAAATAAACACATCTAAACAGCAGCACATTGTAAAACATTGACTTCTATTGTCAAGGTTACCTACTGTAATTCCAATTGCCATCAAAGGGCTTTTAACATTTTATCTCAGTCAATAGAGATAAACATTTTGTGCCAATTAACTCAATTAAAATGTGGTGCATTACAATAACAATTAACAGCTGAGGTCTCTGCAAAATGCTGTTTACAAAAGCATTTTTTGTTAATCTGTGACTATTCTGAGGCTTGAAGCTTGTCACCTTGTGCTGCACTGCCCTCTTTGGCCTCTTTCACATTGAAAAGTTAGGTTATTTTAGAAAACATAAGCAACTTGGCGTGTCCTCTGCTTCAAACATGCAGCTGGAGACATCCATAGAAGATTAAGGGATATAGGTCACAATTTTCCAAAACACAGAAGAGATCTAGAAGTCTTTCATCAAAATTTAGACTTCTAGATAACTTAGCTGCATTGGCAAATCATATCCTTACTCAGAGAACTCTTTAACCTCGACAGCATTTGTGCCTCTTTGTGCACCAGCTGCTTGAAAAGCCTCCAGTCACTTTAAACACGTTATGTCACGTGTCTGTCACCTCTGACTGTAGGATTATTCATGACAATCAACATGACATAATGCAAAACTAACTTAATCTACCCTTAGATAGGTTTAACATAGGAGAATAATACTTAATATGTCCTCACTCTGACAGAATTTTATAAATTACATAAAACAAACACAAGGATTTTGACTTAAGGGCAAAATCTTTACTAATCTATGACTTCAATTACTATGATGTGAGCCTTGATTAAGAAAGAGCTGTGATTTGAAGAAGTCTTTATGACTGCATCTGATTTGAATGGAGTAGATAACCATTTTCATAAAACCTAACCAGTCACTATCAAGCATTAACACTGGATTCTGCTGCCTTTTCTGAAGGGATGGACTGTATGGTCATGCTAATGACTGCTAAGCTTCAGTGGTCAGAGTATACTAAAGGGGCCTACTACTTTAAGAGTGTTTTAAACTGTAATCCGTACAATTTTGGTTGGAAGTCCCATGTGTGATTCAAGAACACAAGCTACCACATGCAGAACATAATGTTATTTACATGTGGAAAGTAAAGCACTCCAAGAAAAACTCTGAAAAAGCAAAAGGTGATAAAACCAGTGGGAAGATATGTGAGTTGCCAAGAAGTCAGATCAAATTAATATAAAGGATCCTTAAGACTCCCACTCAGTTTAAATACACATTTTTAAACTATGGGCTAGTTAACACGATTATATACATATATGTCTAAATCAACGGCAGGAAATTGCTAATTACAGCTGAATAGGAAGCAGTTGATCGGGACAGAAAGTTAAAAAGCAAGAGACTTAAGCAATGTCCCTTAGCAGTTATCTTAGCAGTTCAGTTACACATTCAAATATGCACAGTTCCAGAAGATCTGAAGTATTATTCAGACATATTTAATTTATCTGGATTCACTTTTAAAAAACTTTATTTGAATCTTTTAGATGGATTATTATTTATATAATTTGCAGAGTACTTTGTATTATCTCATCTATATCTAGGGCAGTTTCTTTTATTGGAAAACAGACAAAAAATAAACAAACAAAAACCTCTGTAAAACCTTATTTATATTTTCACTTGTCATTTCCTCTGAGCACTCCCTACCATTCCACTGTGGCAAGTCCCCTATAGTTACCACAGTATTGCCACATCATTTTCTACATCCCATATAGCTGCAAGGGGAAATAATTCACATTGGCTGCAAATCCACAGGCTCACATGTGTTTAGCATTAATGTAAAATCAAGGATACATAAAATCATATAATATTAAATTTAGCTATAACATACATCCAGTTTCCAATGTTAATTGACACTATATATGTCCAACTTACATCGAATTAAAAAACAAAAATATCTATATAAATAATGTGGAAGACATATCTGAGCATATATTTGGACAGATACATGCTGACAGAGATTTATACACGTGCATATATGAAAATATACCTGCACATGTACAAAGTGAGGTTATAGAATTTTACTAAAAACCTCCTAACTGGCTGTATTGTCAAGCATTTTGCTGAACTCTGCTATTATATAAGAAAACCCAAAAGACAGTGGGTTTTAAGAGAGGAAGGTTGGAAAAGTGGTTAAGGCCAGTTCTGAATGAAGGAATGCCTCAGGGTATGAGATTCATTTGTCTTTGTACTAATGGGTTTATGGCTTTCTTTTTAAACAGCCAGCTGGGGCCGGGGAAGGGGTGGGGAGGTGAGGAGGACTTGCTAATCCCTGCTCCTGCCCTCCCCATCTGCCGTCAGCCAGCGAGGGGCCACTGCCTGTCTCGCTGCCTGCTCCTCTGCCTGTACCCTGCTGCCTGAACCCCTTAGCTTCCCCTTCTTCCTGTCCAGTCTCCCTGTCCCCACTGCCTGCCCCCCCCCGTCAGCCCCCTTTCCTGTCCTGCAGCCCCTGCTACTTGCCCCTCTGCCTGTCCCTGCTGCCTACCCTGCTGCCTGTGCTGCCTGCCCCCTCTGCCTTCCCTGCTACCTGCATCCCGCTGCCTACCTCCTCTGCCTGTACCCCGCTGTCTGCTCCTCTTCCTGCCCACACACTGGAAAATCCCAGACTCGAGCCATCAGCCATGGGAAAGTCATAGGTCAGAGCTGTGCAGGACACAAGGTGACATGTGGAGAAGAGCATCTGTCTGGTGATTTGTGGCCGAGGGGGGAATATGTGAAACGCTAAGAGCTGCCAGGTCATGGACGACACAGCGTATCCCGCTCAGCACTCCTGGCCCCATCTGAGTTACTCTGGCTCAGCACTGGAGCATTATCTTCTGGTTTTTTGGGTTTTCCTTCCCTACATTTGCAGACAGCCAAACTCACCCCACTCTGAGCATTGCTCTGCCTATGCAGGCCGTTTGCATACTGCTTTGCTAATCTGCATGAAAGTGCCTGGGTATGGAAGGGAAACAGCAAGACATCTTATCTTTGAAGGGATCTCAAGGCCTTTTGAGTTTACTGTTGTTGCAGTCATTATTGTTTAGCATATCCTTGAAGGTTTGGTCTGATGGGCAGCTGGTGGGAATGCAATTTAGCTTGTTATAATGCAGCAATTATTTAAATATACACCAAGCAGGAAAGCAGAGGCAGAGTGAATTTCCTCTGGTAAAGTGTTACAATATGGGTCTGTCTGGGGGAAGGGGAAAAAAAAAAAGAGAGAGAGAGAAAAAAAGGGCAATATAATCTGCAGAAAGTGCATCACAAAAATAAATTCAAGTACTTTCAGGCCTGGGAACAAATTTTTGTATTGCTCTCTACAATTATTCAGCTACAGCTTAAATCTAGTTTATTCTTAAAAGTTTTGTGTGTGAGAATGAAGCGAGAGAGACGCACGCGCGCACACACACACACAACCCCTTATTTGTCAGGGGGTGATTGGCAAAACCTCCGGTGTAAACATAGATGTTCCTGTAATGTGTTTATTCACTTGGGGAGGTCTCTTGCTGGTATAAACCTGATGTTTACCAGCATGGGGTGTCAGTGCTATGTACTTGCAAAATCTGTTGCAATAGCAGCAAATCACATCCAGCACAGATGGAGCCTTGGAGTGACCTTTATAGTTCAGAATTAGAAAGAAGGATGACACAAGCAGCAGGAATATCACGATGGATGAGTGCAGATGATGGTGCAAGGCAGTTACAGTCCAGTGATTTCTAATCTCAGTCACACTCTACTGCCAAAGCTCAGTACAACTGCCCCACTAAAAATTTTGGCTGTGAGTTGTGCAGGGCTGGGCTGTCAGTGATCCTGGGGCTGCAGAAACAAGCCAGGACCATGGCTGCAGTGTCCCAAGTGTATTGGCCAGAGAAGAATAGAACTGTCAGCAGAGTATCCGCAGGTGGGGAGAGCAGCCAGGGGAGGGTGAGCACAGGGGAACCATGAAACGCTGCTGTTTTTCTGAATGGATACCTATAGGCACAGTAGAAGACGCGGCACTTGGTCTCACACAATCACACTCAAAGGATATGGAAATTATGTCTTTTCTGAATACAATCTATCTCCTCTAGTGGGATTAGAAAATACGTGGAAGGGCTGCCTTGGTGCAAAAAGGCTAACATATCCTACCAGTAGCCAGTGGAGCTTGTGCACTGTCCTTGTGTGCTTGCCAGCTCAGATGCAATCCCTACCCAAACCCTTCCTGAAGGCCAGTAGCTCTACTTGCTTCCTTTAACTGGCCAGAAGCCAAATGCCACTATTTGGTTAAAAGTATCAAGGAAGACCTCCTATGGGGCTGGTTACTGAAACCCAGAAATATCACATTGTGAAATGGAGAGGGCTAGCAGCTACTAGATCAGCAGCACATATCTGCTAATGCTGCACGTTTCTCTGCAGTAGGCATCATTGACATTTTATCCCCTAGTTTGTAATAACTCTTTCAATGCCACAGGCCTGCCAATTTTTCATTAGCAGTCCCCCCTCAAAAAATCAGGTGCAAAAACAGTGATCCCTTTCCAGAGCCTGTGGTATTGTTCACCTGTGAAGTGTAGCAATCTGCCACTTACACTAACATTCCAGTTAAGTTACATCCCAAATGGCTAACCCTGAAGGGGTTAACACTCTAGCAAGCCTTTCTTGGTGGATCAAATTCTTGCAAGGCTCTCCTTGCTTTGTTCTTTAGTGGGATGAATTCAGCAAGAGCAGTCTTAACACTGGGATCTGTTGTCCTCCTTCCACTAGCACCCTTGTTCTTCTCCCTGACTTCAAGGCAGGCTCCCTGTTTGCATATCAGAATAATCTCACCCTTTCACATTGTCCCAGCAGCAGCTTCACACCAGTAGACTTTGCCCCTGTGGGGCCCCGGGTCAGGGACAGCAGCAGCCACCACCACTTCTGTGCTGTCAAGCAGGACAGAAGGAATGTGCCTGGCCTTGTCACAGGGGAGAGAAGCCTGCACTCTGCAAGAAATTTGAACAGATGTCACTAAGCTGGCTCAGAAATCGCTCTTCAGTTGCTAGCTATTGCCCAAGCAGTCCATCCAAGCATCCAGTGCTCATCCCAAATTGCTTGCATACCAGCATACAGCCTTTTGTGATCTGTACACACTATCGGCCTCTTTATTTAAAACCTCATTCAAATATTATGTGAAAATGTTTCAGATCATTCTCTGGCACTGGGTAGTGGGAAAGCCTGTAGATGTGCCACCAATCCCTGCCAGCCCCAAGGCTGGATGGATGGTCACATCCAGCTCTCACCAAGGCTGTGCTCTCTGTCACCCACTCTGGATTCTTGACATTTCTTTGCTATTAATACCACAACAAGAGAGTCCTGTGTTTACAGCAGTCAAAAGTTTTCTAATATTTATCACTCAGAATGAATTCTTCTGTTGGAAATCCTCCTGTCTTATGGCATGTCCTTACAAACGTAGGAACTAATGATACCCTCCTATCCCTGGAAATGTTCAAAACCAGGTTGGATGGGGCTTTGAGAAAACTGATCTAGTGTAAGGTGTCCCTTCTCATGGCAGGGGATTGGAATTAGATGATCTTTAAGGTTCCTTCTAACCCAAACTGTTCCATGATTCTGTGATATCTTTGCACCTGTGCCAGGCATAGGATGCTCTCTGTGGAACAGCTATTAGTAAACTGAGCCATAGCTGGCAGTGAAAGATGCTTGGGATATACCCTGAGACTTCAGGCATGTCAGCATGTGCTGGAGTCAGCCCTGCACTGCTGTGTGGTCACCAACAGAGCATGGAGGTTAATGCTCTCAACAGCAAATACTTTCCAAACTTAAGATACATTCAGGTAGCCATCTAGTCAAACATCTGAGAAGTTTCAACTGAGATTGTTTAAGAACTTTAAAGCACATGGAGGTTTACAAATCTGAGGACTTTTTTAGGACCCCTGTTTGAGAAAACAGACTTTACCAGGCAATTTTCCTATATATGTTTCCCTGAGTAACAAAATGTGCCTCAACTTCCTGTACAAAAGGCACTGAGAATGCCTACAATGGCTCACACTTTCCCAGGTAAGCAACATGAGTTGTCCTCAGAGAAACAGAAGAAGGCAGGTGCACCACCATAACCTCACAGAGCTGTGCCAATACTGCAGGGCTGCAACAGCAGAGGGGACAGTCCCACTCCCCCCTTCCATTGCCTGCTGTTCACCTGCACTACATAAGGAGGGCAGTTCTATGTCCTCTTTCAGGCCTGCTCAGTCATCAAGAACCTGTTCAAACTCCCTGGTATCAAATCACACACTGTTTTGAATTGTTGGCTTTGCTGTCTGCCGGGCAGGGGACAGACTCTGGAGACTTGGTAGCGCTTTGACTCTGTACTGAACCAGACCCTGAGGACAACATTTTGGGCACCTTGAGGCATTGGTTTGAAAATCAGACATCCAAATGTATTCTAGCAGCAAAGCCTGTTTGAAAAAAAATGGAGCAATTTTGTTATCATCATTCCTTTTGAGTGTCCAGTGCCATTTCCTTTTGCATCCTTCCTATTAGCATTCATTCACTGTGAGCACTCCTGTGAGTTTGTAGTAAAAAACAACTTGCAGATTGGTCAATTTAAAACAAATATCTGAGCGCTTTAACTTGACGTGTATTCTGAACTAAAATTAAAAGTGCTTGTCCCTCATAAGCCTGACAGAAGTTCATAGTGACAAAAAGTCTGTGACGAGCCCAACCTGATCCCCAGTACCAGCAACTAATGGCTTATGCAGAAGCTGAAGGTTACAAGGAACCAGTTGCAGAATTATCTAACAAATAATTCATGGGCTTGAGCAAGTACAACGACACATATTTCATCCGTGTTTAAATTCAAGTCTGAATCAAGCTAAAGCATTGCAACTGGGTACAAGCAGAAAACAACAATTCCTCTTTAACAGGAAATTCCAAGATTTCAGACAAAAACCTAAACATTTTTGCAGCCTTCAGGCAAAAGACATGGTGTTGTTAGATTGGTTCCTTAAATCACTGTCTTTAGCACTCAAAGGTGCATTTTTCAACAAAAACTCTCTTAAGGGAGTAAAAAGAAGGAGCTCTTACGTTCCAGCAAATTCAGAATCTTTCTTTAGAGTCCCAGAATGATCTAAACACAATAATGTAAATATTTATTTTTCATAGCTACCTGTAATAAGCAGCCCAAGGCTTCCTTCAGCCCCATCAGCTGAATATATCAGGTAGTCTCAGGGATGATTGATTCTGCCCCCAGAAGTATGAAGCAGAAGCTTGAAGGGGTCAGACACCACACCAAACTATTTTTTTGTTTGCATTAGGGCTTTGTCTTTATTGGCTCTGCAGTATTTTTACCTCCTCTTTCATCAATTGGTCCTGACGAATTTAAGATTCGCTATCATACAGATTACAGATTTAGAACAAATCGCCCTTTCATTTAGTTAATACCAGCAGCAGAGCTATAAAGCTGTAATAGTTTACAGCTTTCAGGACATAACCTGCAACCACAGACAATACAAATTATATTACACTGTGTTTTATTGCTCTTTGAGGCCCACTAAGAGGCTCAGTGTTGTTTCATAGTCCAGAGTAGCAGCAGCTCTTTATTCTTTTTAACACATAGCTGAAAAATACTCTAATTCTGTTACAAAACGGTGTGTTTGCTTTTTTGTAAGTCTGTCCTCAAAACTGCATGTAGTTCACTTAAATGCAAACAGCACTCTCCATGCAATTAAAGGAGAGCATACATGCACAGGGAGAAATGCTGCCTTCCACACACAGTATCTGCACAAAGAGTGTCTCCATTTTGAAAAAAGAAACAACAAGACCCCACACTTCGATAGTAATTTGCAAAGACATGACATCTGAGAAGGCAGAAACCTCAGGAATCACAATTCCTTTCTAAAATGCTGCTTGTTTTTTCAGGTTGTGTGTTCAAATGCTGGAGCAATCATAAAGGCTGCTGGTGCAGTTTCTTAGCCCTGCCCCTTCCTCTCTAGGCCTAAGGCTGGGCACGGAGGGGAGCAGAAAGGAGTCACCATGTTTTCATTAAATGGAGGGTCTAAATAAAAAATGAAGGCAATAGAGCTTCAGGAATTGCAAAGGACCAGAGAGAGTGGGTGTGCACAACCTAGCCCTGCCTTTTAAAACATAAAGAGGCCATGTACTTGTTCCTGCTGCACCTGCTGCCCGTGCAGTGCTGTGTTATGGCAGAGGCCAGCGGTCCGATCTGCATATCAAATAGCTGATTTGTAGATGAGGTCATTCATTTTGTAGTCGTATGCTTGCTGTAGTGGGGATGGGCTGTTGCCTAGCAGTGGGCCACAAAGTCCCAGCAGGTTTCTTGAGTCAGCAGCCATCCTTCGCTCCCCTCACCACTCCCCTGCCCTCATTGACAATTCAAACCCAGTTTTGACCTTAATAAATAAATCTCCAAAAGGTTTGACTAGTTCCTAAGTTCAAAGCATGGGTGATGTGTTGTGAATTGACAGCTTCCTTTGATGCTGCATTGGTTTGGTGACTCGATAAGGAAAATACAAACCCAGAAACCTTGGCACCATGTGAATGGAGGGATGGCAGATAGTGCCTGGCTGCAAAAACACCCTCCAATAGGCTGGGGCTGCCTTGGTGCCTGGGTACACTGCTCCACTGCTAAAACATGGAAGAGGGTATTAAAAGATCAGCACCACATTTATGCAAGTATTTAAACACATCAGAAGTGGTTTTGTAAAATTTAAGCTAGTTTTCATGCATGACTCCTAGGGAATCAATTATGCCTTTCCTGTTAATTTTGACAGCCACTTCACATTGGGCAACGCTCATTTGAAACACTTTAAGAGGTATTTTCTTCTTTCAAAGGCAGCTAAAGCTACTTACTTGTAGTGTACAGCACATCAAGCCGGTGGAAACAGAAAAAGAAACCAGTCACCGTTTCAAATTAAAAAGAGGAAAAAAAAAGCAGGGCAAAGAAGATGAAAACACTGGAGTACAAAGCTGCCTTTAGAAACTACAATACATATATGTTGTCACCATTTGGTGTCTGATAAGTTGGCAGAAACTGCAGTTTAAGTGCTTTTATTTTAGGAGTGGTCTGCTGACAAGAGACACATGTGCAAACCATGCCATTTAGACGAAGGAGTCATATTCACTTTTTGCAAAATACAATTTATTTTTTCCAGATTATAATGTTTTCTAGGAAGAAAGGAGTACAAAGACCCCTCAGCCCTAAAACAAAACCAAACATCTCAGCACAAATTGGAGCCCTGATAGCTCAAAGCAAAAGCCTCACAAACATCTATTAGAAGCAGGAAATGTCTAATGGAAAACTTACAAACATCTGATACATGAAAGGGAAGGCACAAAACAGGAAAGCAGAGGCATGAGCAGCTAATTGCTGTAGATTCCTCACAACATTTGCTGAAACACAGCAAGACACCTCAGCCAGCTCCACAGTACTGGAGTACACAGCCACCATTAAAGTATTAGTAAGAATACTTGGAAAACAAGCACTTAAAAAATGCTAATACTTTGGACAGAGTGAAGTTGCTTATGCTTGTGACTGAGTTTACAAGGATGCTTTGAAGGTAGCCAGAGGCATCCTGACATAATGCTTCTCACCTAATTCCAGTTATGAAAGCCTGCAAAAAGAATAATTTTAAAAAGTATGATTATTATTCACACTGAAATCTAGATGTAAAAGCAAGGTGTATATCTTGCCAGCTATTGCATACATATCCAAAATTGTAGCTGAAACTTGCATCTGAAACTTGCATTTGGTTTTGATAAGCTTTGGTCTAAGAAAAATGTGAAGTTCTGAGCAATAGCAATGCATTATGCTGGAGCATGGACATACAGCAAATACAGAGCACCTATTCTTGCCCCTTGTAAATGCCTGCTGCTTGTCTGAGTTGAATAAAGTTATGCCTACTACAGTCAGAACTGAATTTGGCTCATGGTCCTCATGCAAATTGCTGCTTGCCTGAATGTGTGCACCATATTAAGAATGCAAATATGTTTCGACTAGATGATTGTTCCTTTATTTGTTGTACACCCTAATTCACAAGGAGTTGAATAAGGGTAGTTTTGGTGTGTGCAAGAAGGCAGACTCAGACAAAAATACATTAAACTGTTTGCAAATAAGTTAATTATGTCAATAGGTCTGATCTTAAGTCACCCATTCTGATGTTACACATATGGTTTCCTGAACATAGCCAATAGGGACAAAAAAAAAACCCTAAAAAAAATTTGTCATTCTTCAGGCCATGAAATGAAGTATCTTTTTCACTCATACTGCAAAAGAGTTTATGTCCAGGATCCCCATCTCCAATGCTTTGAATTCTGAAGGCCAGAATGTACCATTTTGTCTTGTCTGAATTTCAAATCACAGGCATTCTGTGAAGTTAATCGCTTGTATTTGTGTATTGGAAAGGCATCCAACGCTGAGCTGAAGACATCTGGAAATCTAAAAAACAATCCCTCATTTATAATTTGTTCAAATGAATGATAACCATACCCATTAAAAATGTATATCCTATTTCTCATTTGAATTTCTGTAATATACTTTTTCATTCCTTCTCACTTCCAGCTGTTATTCTGGAACTTTGCCAACCTTCTGTGAGGCACTTAGAAAAAAAAACCCAGCACACAAAACCAACTAAAAATTACCATTTGAGGAAAGAGAAATTAAAAAAAAAAAAAAACAAGTAGCATTTTCTAGATTTCAGAAATAAGACCTATCTTCAACTACAAAGATAATTCATTGAAAACACAATTTTTTATTTTGCTTTCAATTTTTCTAGCTTATGTTTTAAAAAAAAATTTAAATTATTTAGAAGGAAAAGTCCTGAAAATTAATTATACCTTATTTCCTAATTAAAGAGAAACTCCCCTCCCACCAAACAAATACAATAGAACAAACCAAACCCAAGGAAGAAATTAACAATTTTTTGGCCATATTTTTAGAGTATGCTATTTTTTCCTGTGGGAAAATTCACACATTCCTTACATTGAGATATTAAGTTTGAACTTTCAGTCATTTAATTAGTTCTCAATTCAACAAAGCATTTAAGCATGTTTTCAAAGCACAAAGCACTTAAGCACATTCTTATTCTGTCCCTGAATAGGAGCAGAGTGCTGAATCACACTGGGAGCTCTGAGAGCGGATCCCAGGGCAGCCTGGCAGGGCCACAGAGCTGCAGGGCTCTTGCTGGTTTGATTCCCCAAGAAGGGGTATGGTAGTGATTACATCATGCCCAGAATTAAAGCCAGGCCTAGTTTGAAAATGCAAAACTTTTTGCAATCCTGTATAATGTCACAAATTTATAATACAAAATTGAAAAGACACATATGCCATATGAAAAAAAAAAAGACAGAAGAATCTGTTGGGGGTTTATATTTGCCCATTTTTACAAGTATAAAATAAATATATTAAATAATAATCTGCTAAAACCTTATGTTATAACTGTGCAACTAGACTTTCACTGTGTTTTGGATATATGGGAGATGAAAATATAGGTAAATTCAATTGCATACACTACCAGACATAAAACCACACAATTTAGGTTTCCAAAATCTACAGCTATGAGGTACCTGAGGGATACATGTCCACACAAATATACACACACACACTCACACACATACAGAGCTCAGGTGAATTGCAGCATTATCTTGGAGAATCAAGAAAAAAGATGATGCTATGTATCAAACAGATATCATAAACACATTTTCAATTAAATTAACAATAATATTACCTTGTCAGTAACATTTTCTATCTTTTACATTGACTTTTATACCAAGAAGTCTATTATTTGAAACAGTGTTTTCCCTTTTTACTTCATCACTAGGTGTTCAGAAAGATTTTAAACTTTACATTGTATGCTAAAATAGTAATATTGGCATTTCTGGTTATTTCATATGATATTTGTGACTAAAATAAGCCTGTCTGAAATTTAAACACTCAGCATTTTGCTTCCAAGACTCCCTCTGATATCAGTGAGGAATGTAGGCTTGACCCATTTCTGAGTAGCCTTTTCAACAAACACCTTTAGCAATACTAGAGGTAGCAGTTAGTTCTCTATAGAGATAAGCACTTAGTAATTCAAGAAAGCAAAGAATTAATGGGATTCCTAAGAATTTGGGACCTGCCTCCCTGCCACAATGTCATGTTGTTTATGCTGCGTATATGGCTGTAACCCCAGACTGACAAAATATTCAAATGGGATGCTTAGTTTTGTATTCACTTTCAGAGTAGCAATTCTTTAATTGTGTCTTTTTGTATTGTTTCTCTGTAAAGTTTAAGGATTACAAATCTTATTTACTTTCTACATCTTGTTTCCTGTTTTCAAGAGCCAAATTCTGAAAAGAATAGATTACACCCACCACATAAGTAATATTTAGACTGAGCAAAAATACCAGGAATCAGATGAATATTGTTATATATTTTCTAAACATAATTTTCTACTGTGACATTAAAAATATATCTAAAGAAACACTATTTGCAACTCAAAAAAGGGATTTCTAATGCAACCTGACTGAAAAAGTCTATTTACGCAAACTGAAATTCTTTGTTTCATTTTAACAAAATTGTAAAACATTTTTCTAATAAAAATATTTTAAAAGATTGAGAAATTCTACTGCCCAATGCCTTTCAGAAGGAAAAAAAAGGAATCCCTGTATATTTCATCTATGTAGGGCTGCTAAAGTCTGAGGAAGGGGGAATTGTGCTTACGCAGAGGAGGACGCCCATCATGCATTCGCGAGCAGGGAGATGTCAGCCATTTTTCTGCACACTCTCCCCAAACGCAGGCTGGAGCTGCCCTTGCTCCACCATGTCAGCCCATCTGCTTCTCTCCTCACCCTGAGAGTGCCTCCACTCACGCAAACATCCTCTGGCTCACTACAGGCATATCAAAAAATGTTTTCTTTAGAAGAGAGGCAAATGAGGAATAGGAAAAAAAAAAAAAGATCATATTTTCCAAAGAGGACAAAGAAATGCAAAGCTCATCCTGCCTGCCTTGCTTGAGAGAGCTGCTCTGCATTCAGGGGTTAGCCCGGGTGGAGAATGATGCTGTTGTCTCACAAAGGACTCATGTTGAGCTGAATCTTTGATTACAGGACAAGTGCCTGCATTAGGCCCCTCATTGCGCTCACATTCTGCTCCTGCCATTTGTACAAAATTTCTGAGTGATCTCTTTGTGAATACAGACCTCAACTGAATCAAAGATGAGCTTCATCCTTGTGTGTTCCCCCCCCACCCTTATTTTTCTGTGAGCACCCCTTTTCTCTTTCCCTGTTCCTCCTCTCTCTGATCCCCTTCTCCCTGTCTCCTTTTAGACCTTTCACCTGGTTAGAAAAGGGACTGCTATGGATCTAAAATAAAATCTGATGAAAGGCAAACTCTGAAAATAGAGGTAGAGGTGCCTTTTGGAGTCTTTTAAACTTCCCCCTCAAATTCAGTCATGTTCCCTACAAAAATGATGCATAACCTCTTGGTCTTCTTAATAGGATTTATGCTTGTTGTGGCTCCGCACACCCTGTCACGCCAGAGAGGACTCCAGAGCTGCTGCTGTAACCATGGCCACTCCTCATTCACTACTCTTGGCAAATTTCTCCTGGTGTAAAAGGCAGTGGGAAGGAGAGATGCACCAGCAGATGCACAAACATGATAACCCTGTGTCTCTCTTAGCAAACCACCGTGTGCCTAAAACCTGCTGAATTTTTAAGCATTATCTGAGAATGTTCTTTTAGCAAAATCAGCTCTCAATATCTGCAACACGGAAAACAAAGCAAATATATAACCAACCTAGATTAAAGTCCAGCTTCAGTCAAATGTCATGCAGGCCTCATGCAGACTCTGGAAGCTGGATTTTTTATGCATCTGCCCAAACTGAAAAGGTTATTTCGCTGTCTTCTGGATGACTCTTGAGCTGAAGGTAGAGCGGAGGGTTGCTGCCCTGAAAGAAGGGAAGTTGCTAGGAGATAAGTCCAAGATTTCAGACCGCATTGGTTGGAGTTATCTCTAATTGACAGCTGCTTACCCTAAGGGTCTAATTCTAACCTTGAGACCAAAATCATAATGAGAGGGCAGCTTTCCTTCACCTCTGTTTTCTAGCCAGGGCAAGGAGATTACTGCAGGTCTGTTCTTCTCTGGTTTTTGTTATGCTTCTTTTCGTGGGGCAGCCCTGTGAGGCTCAGAGCCTGCTGTGCTTTCTGAGGCTATAGTTTGCATCAGTGAGCCCTGTCTGATTCATACCACCTGAATAAACTTGCTCTTACAGTTAAGATGGTCTCACTTTTTCTTTTTCTTTTTTTTTTTTAAAGGGGTAAGGGTGAAAAAAAATTCTCTTAAACATAAAATGATTTAAAGACTTATTTTCTTAAACAGACACTTTAGTGTGCACTCTATGGTTAACCCTTTTTCGGGAGGACTTAGACTGTCATTGTTAGTTTTAAATCAAGTCCACACTGTTAGCAAGTTGCTGTTATTTAGGACTCAAAATCAAAAAAAGAGAAACATTCAGAGAAGAATTTAACGAAGGCAGGAAAGTAAAGTGGGTGAGGTTCTCAGCTTTGTTTGTTCTGGTTTGGTTTTTGTTGTTGTTGTTTTGTTTTGGTGTTTTTTTATTTTGAGGGGGTTTGGTTGATTGGTTTGTTTTTTAACTGACTAGGCTTGTTGGGATATTAATTTATGAAAAAAATAATCTCTGAGAAGTGCAATTTTTATTTTACTCATAACTTTTCTATAGACAGTGGAACAGTATGCAAGAAACCTAAGTCTAATTTTCTTCTTTGTTGTACTAATAAAAATCTGGTCTTCTTTCTCTGAACTCACTGGAGCTATTATGGATTTATACTAGTTTTGAATAAATATTTCCAGAGGGACAATTAAGAATAGGGAATACAGTCACATTTAGTAACGCATGGCAAAAGAAAAATAAGAAAAGAAATTAAGAAAGGAAATAAATCTCAATAATAAAAAAATTGTTCTGCAGGTTTTTTCAAATAGGTAAGATCAAGTAAAAATTTGTATCTTTCAGGGAGAATGCAAGCAGGAACCAGTTAATAAATGCAGCATCACTAATTGTAGGAAATTTCTCTGACAGACACTGTGGGGCTAGTGC
Source organism: Pachyramphus minor (assembly GCA_013397135.1). Classification (NCBI taxonomy): domain Eukaryota; kingdom Metazoa; phylum Chordata; class Aves; order Passeriformes; family Tyrannidae; genus Pachyramphus; species Pachyramphus minor. The sequence continues at coordinate 289,945 of VYXB01002383.1, read as the reverse complement.
TCCGTGGCTGAAACCATTTCCCATCCCTCTCTATAAGAGCAGGTAAGCAAGTGGGGAGCAAAAACAAACCGCAACTCCACAATTATAGGGAGAGAGGATAGTCTCAGCCCCTTCATCAGCAGCCTCAAGAGCCTGCCAATTTTGTATGGTATTTTGGGTATATAAATACTTACCCTTGAGAAATGTATTGAGACTACCAACTTCCTTCACAAAGACTGACTGCTAGCACTAGCAGTGTGGTCATTTGGATTGCATTACGGTTTCTTATTCTGGAAGCAGAGTCCACTAGGCAAATTAATTTCTGAAGGAATAGCTGAATGCCTGCCTGCCTACCAGCCAAAGTGGATAACGAGTGTATCGCCCATGTGTCAGAAGGGAATAAGCAAGGCAGGCTGGACAGTGATAAAGCAGCATTAGAGGGAAGCTCAGACCTGGGCATCACTCTCATCTCTGCTGTTGAAGGAGTGTATAAAAAAAGACAACATCTTTAGAAAAATAGCCATTAATGAGTCCCATAGAATGAACTCATAGAAAGTGATCTGTGGAGGCTGGAGGAATTTGAACGATCAGAGACAACCTACCTAGTAGTGCATACATGCATAGCCATAACTGCTAGAAAACAGGCAGTCTTATCTTAATCTTAATTTTTTTCCTGTTTAAACTGTTAGGTATATTTTCCTAATATACTGAGGCCTCTTATGTACTGCCTCTGGAAGTCAGAGACTTCTGTATCACTTAAACGGAATTGTATATCCTTAAGGCTTCAAGGAAAACTAAAAATATGATTTGGTGGCATATTTATAATAATGTTTATTTCTACAGTAATTTTACTTATCATTTAATAAGTTGCATGTATTTGAAAGCTAATATTTGTACTGTGTCTGATATGCAATTCAAATTTATGCAGTAATTGCTGCAAGAATATTCACAAGAGCTGTTCCCTTGCTCCACAGAACAACTACGTTTTCTTAGGACTGTCTTGGTAAAGTTACCTAAAATATTTTTTTCCCCATCTGAAACAATGAGAATAATGAAAATCAACTCCTCCCATGATAAATTGTGATCTCCACAGTAGTTAGAAAATCTTCCTAAATTTTTATCTTGCTGTGCACTTCACTTTCCTGACCAGGCAAGTTGACCTTAAGGAGAGAAAGAGAGAGAAGATGCTTTGCAAATTAGGGTTGTATAAACTACTGAGCTCAGGAATAAGATGGAGAGACTGGAAATCTCAGGAGTCTGGGGTCACATCCTCATTCTCTGAGCCACCGGCATGCAGGCATTATCACCAAGCTGGTGTCAGGACTGAACCATCCTAGAGGTTTGGTGCTGGAACCATCCTTGTTTTGGTGTTGCCCCTACAGGCACTCATTTGTGAGCTTCTGATGGTCTTTGTCAAGGCTGTCTAAAAAATATTTCAAAAAAACCAAATGTAATTAAAACTTAAAAAATAAGGGCAGTCAGAGAGGGTTTGATTCTTCCCCTTCTGAAACCAGTGAGACTACATCGAGGCTCCCAGTTTACACATGTGGAGGTACCTGTACACCACAGTTTCAGGATGTGAGCTTTTGCAATAGCTGGTCATTTATACAAAATTTTTTCATTTTTAATAAAAGAAGACTCAAACATCAGCAAACTTGTGTGTGTTCAAATTAGGAAACAACTCTGCTTTTGTACATGGCAACGAACTATACCGTAAGTAAAATTTTCCCCTTCTACAAGTTTTTAGATCTCTAACATGTTCACCTATTGCTTCCAAAACCATTTCCAGGTTACTAGGTATGTAACACGTTAGAACAAAATGACTCTGCAAGTCCTGGCACCTGGACCAGCCTCTTTCAGATAATTAGCAAAACTAGGTCTGACCACAGATCATAATGGTGTTGCTCTCATCTTCAACAGTTACTGAAGTATTTGAATAGTTTCTTTAGGTGACATTCTAAAGCTCTTTTTCCTATCACAGAGAATTTTTTTTTGTTCTATCAGTCACTGAAAAATAGTTTATGCCTTTCACAATATTCCATATATTATTATATTTACACTTTCATTTCACCAGTTCCTAGAAGTCTTCCTTGATGTACAAAACTGTGTTTTGAAAATCAACATCTTGCTTCCTACCAGAGCCAGTAGATATGCCAGCTGGTAATAGCTGGTTTCTAATTTTTTCTCTTTGTGTTAGAAGGAAAAAAAAAAAGTAAAAAAATTTGCTGACTTTAGATCTTAGCCTATCAGATGAAGACTTACTGGTGCATTAGAGGCCTATTCAAAATAGGGCTTTTCTTGCAACAGGAGCCCCTAACAATTGGTAATGAGGACAGATTCCGAATTGTTTGTGAGCAGCTGCTTAGTAGGTAAGAGCTTGTTTGGATTCAATTGAACAGTGTTTTTAGAAGCAGTTACTGACCCCTGACCCTTCCTACAGACTGGGTTGATGGGATTAGGGAAAGCTAGCGTTCAGCTTACACTTGGCTATAACAAGCTGGCAAGAGATAACATACTTTTTAATTATCAAGTTACACCTCTGCCAAAGTTTGTCTGTGAATTTACCAAATGGGTCAATGAACTATAAGAAATCAAGCTAGGCTATGGGATAATAGTTACATAAGAAAACAGTTTTGGTGAAGATATAATTAATACATTTATTTGGGGTTTTTTTTCCCTCTGCATATATTTCATATTTTCAAACCTTCTTCTATATATGTTGCATGTGGTATTTATGTCAATGCAGCTTAAGGCAAAAAAAAGACCTGAATTACTTCTAAGAGCTGCCTAAAACATAGTTAAAGGAAAAAAAAAACCACAAAACATGCAATACAAGAAATTTAAATTGAAGCAACAAACTGAGTAACATTAAAATTTGAAGCTTGATTTGTTCTGCCACTCTGAGGCTGTAACAATATAAAAATACCTCCTATTGGCAAGAAGCCAACTTGCCTAGCAGTCTACAACCATAAGAAAATGAAACAAATTGAGTATTATTCACCTGGAACAATCAAAGATAATTTCTGATATAATAATAAAAAAATTACAAAGGCCATAGGGATTTTATGTCTTAATTCTAATTATTAATTAAAACCAAACCAAAATTATAAAGCTTAATTATTTTTAAGGGTTTTTTTCCCTGTTTTCTTTCAAGGCAGAAGTATGAAAAATTCTCCAGTTCAAGTCATTAGGGCCCAAAGCTTTCTTAGTTCTCTGCACTGTTAGTATACATCATGTCTGTTATGGGAGCAGTCAGCTCTGGGAAATTCTTAGTAAAGTAATGATAAAATTTATGCAGACCGATCCTTTAATGGACTAGGTAATTAGATATTATTGATAAATTAATATTATTGATAAAATAAGTTACAGTGAGTAATACCACTTGGCGAGCAGTACAGATATGTTGAAAGCCACAGCATGGGCTGAAAACTTGGGTGGATTTGTCACTGTATCAGTGCTTGCCATTGCTGAAGGCTCTGCAGACACAGTAAGCTTCTCAGAAACACTGGGGATTACTCATGTTAGTTCTGTCAAATCTCTTTTATATCACGAATGAGGGTCTCAAGATGAAGTTTCATTTCTAGTCTCACCAAATTTCCTGTCTCAGCTAGAGCAAGTCCCACTGTCACTTTTAAAATGGAAAGGATGTCTAGCAATGAAGAGCAACTTTGGGCTGGGTGAGACACACCTGTATGCAGGAGTTCTCCCTCTGTGACGGGCGTTACCACATACGCCCATTTCATGGAGTGTCTAGCCGCCCCCTCAGAAATAGCTTTACATTTTCTTTCCTACACCTCTTTCAAAATCTGACTTGTGAATCTCAGCGTTCTAATGGTCAGCATTTATTTTCCATCCTAAAACTATTAATAGCTATTCCATAGCCATTACTGCCTTTACCAGTAATGCCTTTTAGTTTGAATAGTCTTCTCTTCCCCGCTGTTTACTTCCCTAATATGTTTATACACTTCTTACCTCAAAATTTGTTTTGCTAGGGTAAATAAACTAAAATTTTAAGCTCTTCACTGCTTCTCTGTCTTCTTGATTTTCCCATAAGCCAGTTTTATCCTATTTCTATTTATATTTTTCTTTTGGAATGCGAATATCCAGAATTGTATGCAGTGTTTTGGAGAACATTTCATAAATGTCTGCTGCTGTGTAAATATTTCTACCTATATATCTCAAGATTACACTTGTTAAGATGCTACCCTGTTGGTCTCCCAGGTCTTCCTCCCATTGGTTATTTAAAAGTGGTCTGCCAGTTTATAAAAGCAATGTAGCTATTGAATTTTGTGCTGTTGAAATTCATCCTATTTCTATTACTAGAGTCTTCAAGGTCATTTTGCTTTTCCTGTATAATAACCTAATAATGTATCGGCAATGTAAATGGAGGGCACAGAAGGAAAATGCAGCAACAGAAGAGGTGTGTGCAGAGACCAGTTTTAGTTTAGCTTTAGTGTATCAAGGTTAGTCTTCCTAGGCTGCCTACGTAGGCAAGGGGAGGAGAATAGCTTATCTAGGAGTCAAGTTGGAGCAAGAGTTTCATTACCTTGTATGAATTAGCGTTCATCTGTCATTTGCCATAGGAAGATCCTAGAGAAATTACTTCCACTGGAATTAATTCAGTCTTTGTGAATACCCCAAGTGTGTTTTTAATTAATTTTCTTTACCAGTATGCTCATATTTTTGTTTCCTAGTTATTTGGGAAATATGTACAAGATTAATACACACATACACACTTCAGAAGGTTTTGCAGTAGCTTTCATCTGGGCCCACACTTCATCTCTCAGCCCAGTGCTGGTAACTTTATAGGCAGTCCCTTCTGTACCATACCGCTTCTCTACAAATCCCAGTTTCTTCAGCACTCTGGTTTTGCAGTATTAGTGTTCGTATCACCTGTGAAAAAAAGTCCAAAACAGACATCACTATGTAGTGAAGCAAAATTTACCTATGATAAAACAATATTACAAGGTCCTTGAAGCCTTCAGTTCTAATTCCACCAAAGTTTGCACTGTGGAGGTCAGACTAAAAGGTTCTGTAGGTGCTAGGATGACAAGTTTTAATGCAGACACTGAATTTGTGTATTCCTGTTATGTGGACTGCCACCTGGCTAGTAGGTTTATTCCAGAAAATTGCTGTGGGAATTTGGGTTTCACTTACCTATTTTTCTAAATTTGTGAGACTGTAGGTCTGAGAAACTTCAATTTGAGTTTAATAAACTATTTGGGTATAATAGTCACTTTGCTTCCAGGTGTCTCCTTTTCTATTTGCTTCCTAGTGTGTAATCCCATATTTAAGAACATGAATCTTATTCAAAATTGAAATAATGTTTAGATTTTTTTAGACAAATATAAACTGACTGAAATCAAATGTGGAGGTTTCATATGTACCTCATCCTCACTGCAGTTTTTCAACTTCCTGCTTTTTCCTTCATAAGCACATACCTGAAGAAAACTTTAACTATTTTACCTGATTTCCTTTATGAGGTCAGATTCAGTTTGAGTTTTAGTTAGTCCCACTTTTGCCAAGTCTCACTTAGACCTGCATTTCTTGACTTAGAAGTCATAGTTTTCTTTGGTGATCAGTGCATTTTTCCATTCCTTGTCGACTCCCTACTTATGCTTAACATCATTTTCAAGATGGTTATTCTTCCAGTTAGGTTTGGAAAGTTCTTGTACAACATTTTTTTTCTCCTTGCCTGGCACACAGATTCCAGATAGTTTTAGCACGTTTGACATGGAGACATTCCAGGCTGCTTCCAAAATCTAATCCCTGAGTTTCTTAGTTCAGTCGGTCTCCCTAAATAGTTACCTTGGGTTGCATCCAAACTCAGCAGCTTGCACACCCGGCGCAGTGCCTGCAGTCCCAGTTGCTTGATCCCCAGATAGGGCACAGTGTCAGAGCAAGGTGCCTCTCCCTCCTGACTCATGGGCCCAGATTTCCTTCTCCTCAAAATCAAAGTTCAGCAAGGGAAGGGAGCAGACGCGTGCCAAGGTTTTGCCCTCATTTGCTTGGGAAGTGGCCAAGGCCTATTTCCACATTCAGAAGCTCAAAAGTAGTCCCGGCTGTCATTCGTTTAGACGAAGTTCTGTCTTTTTGAAACAAGTAACTTTAAAGAGTTTTAACTGCTTTATTTTGTTTATCCTTGTTTTTGTTGGGTTTTTTTTAAAACAAATTAAATGCTGCACACTGAAGGCTTTGTTAGGTAACAACAATCCTTATTCAGATGGAGGTACCAATACTATCTGAGCCAGAATGACCTTCTTTCCTCACAACAGGATAATTCTCTGTTATGTGGATCTTTCCCTGTTCCATGTATCTTTGCAACAACAGCACAATAATCTTTTCTCATGTCCAGATTAAATTCTGGGATCAATAATAGACTCCAATCAATTTCCCAGTATTCTCAACATATATTTTGTCCTATCTACCACAGGTATTTTTACCCAAAGAAGTATTGTTTCATTTTATTGTACCTTGTTTCTTTACATATTATGGATATACATTTCTGGAGAAAGACTTTTAGTTTGATGTTATTTTTTTGTCAGCATGTTATGTCTTCCATTACAATCTCCATTACCAAAATGTCATTCAGTGCCTCAAAAATACACATTCCTCCGCCTTTTTCCCAGGATTCTCCATTAGAGTAAGAGCATCTTACCAACTGCACCTGATTCTACTTCTAAATCATTCTCTGCACAGTATTTCTACAAACTGTATCCAGCTGCTCATACTGATCTTAACCTTTCTTGTGACTACAGGGATTAAGACCTCCATTGTCCTCTAGGTATCATGAAGAAAACAGTGCTCCTGCACCTTGCGAAGGAGATTCTGAGACTGAGTTCCTTTACTGTTGTGAGGTGTCGAGATTCTGCAGAAACACCTATTTAAAAATACTTACTCTGCATCTAAGGCCAGCCATACCCTACTGAAGAATTAAATTTTGCAACAGATTGACATATTTCTTATCAAATATATGATGTTATATCTTCAAATTAGAGCAGGGATCTCCACATCTCTCTGTGTAACTGGGTATGAAGAAGTGTGAAATATTAGCTAAAGGGAGTCTGTATGACCCATTTTTTCTATGCATACACAAAGTATGTGCATCACAAAGATGATACGGAAGAAATGGGATTGATAAACAACACAGAACACTAGATAAGATGCCATCTGGCCTCAGGGCAAGGACATACATATTTTTTCCCTCCACATTCACTAGCACTTTACTGTAGATTTGCGCTATCAGACTTTTGGGCTTGTGATATGAGTTTTACCAGGGAACTTAAATCATTTAATGTTAACTTAACATCCCAAAAGAGGTCTAGCTATTAGCTAGAACACAGACTCCAGTAACATGGTGAAGAAATTTGGTATTGGAAGCCAGGCTGGGTGGGGCTTATTGGTACCTGGTCTAGTGGAAGGTGTCCCTACCCATGGCAGGGGGGGGTTGGAACTAGATGATCTTTAAGATCCATCCAACTCTATGATTCTGTGGAAACCTAACAAGCCAAATTTTAACTAATGTCTATAATACTGAAATAACTGAGATTTCTGTACAGTTTCTGTGACTCTAGGTTTGCTTTATGCAGCTTTGTAAGAATTAAAATTATTGTCTCAATTTTATTTCTCTATATTGATATTCACACCAATCCATGCACACAGATAAACATATAGATATATTAGGGGGAACTTTCGTGGCATCATCCCCACTCACTCCTGGGTTAGTGATAATATGTGTTACCAAAAGACACATCAGTGGCTTTAATTCAATTAAATTGTAGAAAGGAATTAATTCCGGGACATCTTTTTAGCTCTATATACACATGAAAATGTGAGTGAGATAGAGGGAAGAAGACTGCTGAAAGCACAGTGTGAAAATGGTCCAGCATTAATGTTCCAGATTGAAATAGCCAGGAACAGTCCTGTGACTGCTAATTAAAATGGATTTTTAATTTCCCCAAATACTTGATAATAAATTAATACTAATTGCTAAAGAAAATTTCCACAGGAAAGAAGTAGCAGCATATTAAGGTTATCTTTAGTTTATTATGATCTTTTTCAAGACAAATTAAGAATATCTACAGTTTTAAATATTATAGGAATGTCTTAAGTTTGTTTGGATTTTTTCCCCTGTTCAGACATATGGATTTGAGATAGTCATATTCATAGGAAACATAATTCTAACTATAAAAAATATGAAAGAATTATACAATAATTCTTAACCTATGTTGTTATATAGCAACACGTTTTGGAAATTTGCAGACCTACTAACCTAGAAGCATATTTTATTAGATGCACAGCTTATTTAAAAAAAAATTAAAATTGGTGGTACTAAACCTATCCATGAAATCCAGTCATTGGTTTGTCTGAATTACTTTTAACCTTCAAAAAATCAAGCTTTTCCCCCTAAATGGAAGATCTTACCATAGCTTAAATGAATTTAAATAATTTATTTATATAAATAATACATATAAATAACACTATGCAAAAAAGTTTAAAAATATATTTATTTTTGTCTTATAATTCTTTTCTTAGCTAATTGGAGAAAAACATGTTAAAAGTTGGGTGAAGTTTTACATATATGCTAAAAAATGAAAAGGAAAAAATCTCATTATTTACAATATTCTATATACAGCTGAATAAAAAGTGACCAAAGACTGTTTGTGCCGAAATGTTTTAGAGATTTTGTGTTAGTTCAGAATGTGGATTCTAGTTATTTTACATGTCTGTGGGAGTCAGACTGGTCCCACTTTACCAGAGCACATTAGAAAACACTTCACTTAAGGAATTATTATATCATAATGAACATGTTTATTTGCCCAAAATTAAGCATATTATTTAAATTTTTTTCTTCCCAAGACTAGGTTAGCTTGTAAATAATAACAATAATAAAAATAATGTCTTCTGTACTTGTTTACAATTTTTAAGTCTGTATAGGAAAACCTTTTAACTGTATGTGGCTTAAAGCCTCTGCAAGATGAAATAGGCATAAAATTGGTCAAATAATATAACTTTGTTTGTAAAATTATATAAATGTAGGAGGCAACAAGTGATATTTTCTTGTGCTGGTGGTATAGGGTAAGGCATCTTATCATACAATATATATTGTGGCAACAACTTGTTGCCACAATAGAAACAATTTTAGCTAATTACATAAATTTTTTTTGCATATGCACTCCCCCTGAGGTTTGTCCTTCACACTATTCACATAACTACCTAGAGGAAGTTTAAAGCATCCTCGTTTAAAGGTCAACTTTTCACAGGTAGCACCTAAGTTTACTTTTTGCAGTATTTTACATCTGCAACTAATGCATTAAAGGGGGAGGCTGAAAACCAAACAGCATTATTAATAGTGACAGAAAGCTTTTAGCCAAGCTCCCTATGTGGTGATGGATATTGTTTATCATATTTTACTTGCTGTTTGAAACTTCCCGTCAGAATGAATCACTCATATAGGAGCAGAGGAACCAGATAAAAGGCAATATGATTTGTCTAATAGTAATTTCTCCTAGGGAAAAAAAAAACAAAAAAAACACAACAAATAAGGGTATGTCTATTTGCCAAAAAGCTATGCTGGTTGTACTCTGGTATCCTGGAAAATATTTTGCTTTTTACATAATATACAGTGAACTGTACATTAATACTGAGGGTTAAGCCAGAAATCTTTTAACAATATAATAAAAAATCAGTTGTTGAGGATTTTGATTAGCTTTATTTCTTCCTTGGACTTTTTTTCCCCCTCGTGGAAAAGCTGTTGTACCCAATCAAAACACTACTGCAACAACTGCTCTGCCATAACAATATCCTGGTTTTCTTTTTGAGTTATTTATGTGTTTCTAATTCTTGGTTTTACCAAGTTGTATGAATTAGCACAATGAAAAATGACAGGGGAAAAAAATCTGACAATTTGTGGTTGTTTTTTTGGCTGAACGAAAAGACTGGTATTTACAATAATAAATGCTAAAAAAAAAAATCATTAAACATTCTTACAGATCTAAGAGGATATTTCTCATACCTGGTCCAAAGCATCTTTAATATATATTTAAAAATTGGTATAGCTATGTTTTGAAACAAAATTTCATTTTTCTAGAACATATTTTTAACAATTTCACTTTGTGCAGTTTTAAAATTAAATGCTTGCACTTTAATTTGTTTCAGACTTCTTTTCTAAAATATGTTACAAATTTCAATTGTTCCTTTATGAACATTTTTGGTCAATTTGAGCTGATATATGTGAGTGAAGCAAAGATTTTTTTCAACTATATTTCTACTGCAACAACTGACATATGAATTTTGATGAACAAGAACAAATTCATCAATTTCTAAACTTGAGATGAACTTGAAAAACACATTTTAGTATTCTTTGATGTCTGAGTGTTTTTTTTATTTTTCATTTTCTGTGTGTTCCTTCACTTCCTCCTTTTGATTGAGACCAGAAACTTTCTTGGAGTAGAGATGCTCTGAGTACATGTCAGTGTATCACAGAATCACAGAATGGCTGAGCCTCTGGAGATCATCTAGTGAACTGCCACTGTTGAAGTAGGTTTGCCTAGAGCAGGTTGCACAGGATCATGTCCGGGTGGGTCTTCAATATCTGCTGTGAAGAAAACACCATGACCTCTCTGGGCAATCTGTTCCAGTGCTTGGTCTCCCTCAATCTAAAGAAGTTTGTCCTCATGTTCATATGGAACTTCCTGTGTTTCAGGAACTGGCACTCCTTGACCCATTGCTGGGCACCACTTAAAAGCATCTGACCTGTCCCCTTGACACCTGCCTTTAAGGTATTTGTATGCACTGATAAGGTCCCCTCTCAGTCGTCTCTTCTCCAGGCTGAACAGGCCCATCTCCGTCAGCCTGTCCTCATAACGGAGATGCTCCTGTCCCTTAGTCATCTTTGTTGTCCTTCCCTGGATCTGATTCAGGAGCTCCATGTCTTGCCTGTACTGAGGAGCCCAGAACTGGAGATAGTATTCCAGCTATGACCTCACTAGGGCTGAGTAGAGGGTCAAGATTACCTGCCTTGACCTGTTGACAATGCTGTACCAAAAGCAGCCCAGGATACCTTTGGTCTTCTTGCCCACAGGGGAACATAGCTGGCTCATGGACAACTTGTTGTCCACCAGGACCCCTCGTTCCTTCTCCACAGAGAGAGAAGGACCTTCTCTTCTTTCCACAGGTCACCCCCAGCCTATACTGGTACCTGGGGTAGTTTCTCCTCCAGTGCAGAACCCTGTATTTACCTTCTTTCAACTTCATCAGGCAGGCTCTTCTCTGCCCAACTTCCCAGCCATTTCACATGTGGCTGAATGGCAGCACAGCCTTCTGGAGTATCTGGTGTATCAGTTTAGTTCAAATCAGGAAAATACTTTTGAAATACTTCTCCCAGTAGTCCCTGCTCCAGTTCCCAGCATGCCGAGGTTTCTGAATGCCAAGTTGAATTGATTTTGCATGAAATTAAACTGGAAAATGTCCTCCAGAATGTGCTGTAGAAATTTTAGTAATATTGTAATCAACAGAAAAATATTTATTCATGTCAATTGACTCTTATTGAAAAGCTCTTTTCAACAGATAACATGCTAATTTTGCAGAAAGAGGAGATGTATATAAGTAACATTGACCTTTGCAGCCAAATTCAGTATGAATTCAGTATGGGAATTTTTGTGCTGTTCACATTGAATAAACTTTAAGTGGATACACATTGTTATGTGTCTTGTGCTAGTGTATTGTCCATAAGCTTATTCCAAAGTAAGAAAAGTGATTATGTACAATGATGGCTCAAAAGTGATTTTCTTAGTAAAGTCAATATAGGTCAAGAAATTTTTGATACTGATAAATATTTGCCTTAGGATGATGATGCACTAAGACTTGTTTGTTAAGTTCTTGCACACAAGGATTTAGAAGTCTGAGATACAGATTTTTAAAAGTCCTCATTTATTCTTACATATATAATGCTATATAAGTAAACATTGCCCATTTGCTCTTTGTCCCATAGAAGGTAGTTGAACGTTTTGCACTTGACATTTGTGTGAGCAGAAATAGGCAGTGAATTAAATATATATTCCCTTGCTAGAAACAGTGTCTTTATAAGGAAGAAAGTAGCTTTCTCAGGTTCAGTAACAAAATAGATCTTGAAATATCCATTTATAGATTTCACAGATCCTTTAATTTAAACCATGCCTGTAACACCAGTTTTACTTACTTAGATTAGCTAATACAGTCAATCTCCTAGAAGCAATTTTGTTTACACTTCATGTTACTCAGTCTAACTACAGGTTTTTTTAAGCATTTCCCTGCTATTTAAAGTCTACCTTTAGTTTTGAAGGTATAACAAAGCATTTTTCAGTTCAGCAGAGATCTCTTCCCTCTTCATATCTACTCACATCCTTGTAATTTAGAACAAAAAATACATCTTAATTACAGATAATTTTCACTATTGTCCATCCTGCTGAGCTAACACAGCTAAGAAAGAGTGAGTTGGGTCCTACTTGTCCTTATGCAGAAATCACAGAATTAATTCCTGTTAGAGGTCCAACCTGTTATACCTGTGTAAACCTGCAAAGGGTAATGGGGTTGCACAAGTGTCAGTAGGGGTATAATAGGTTTAATCAAGCATAACAGAAAGTAAATTGCTCTGCAAAATCCTCATTACTATAGACAAAGTGCATTCATCTGTCTCAACTGTTAAACCATAAACTATCTGGGCAAAGGCAGTTCCTACAACAATGATTCTCTCATTTCAAGTGAAACCTGTAGGTGACAAACAAGTAAAAATTGTATAATAATAACCTGGACTGACTACTTGACAGAGTATTAGTTTGCCCAACACAGCCATTTAGGACACCTGCCTACAGGTATTCTAGAAATTGCAGTGAAAGATAATCAGTGAAGACAGCAACTGTATTGTCAAAGAATTTTGAATTATGCAGGCATGTTCTTGTTCCCGTATGCAGAGTTAATAATCAGTATTTTTTCCCCCAGCAACATAGCACTTTATATCACAAAAAGAATAACCTTTCAGCTCATACTCAAACATTTTTTAAAAACTATTAAAATATCATTATTGGGTCACCATTATCCCAGGCTATGTCTAGGAGAGTGTGAATAAAGATTGGTTTGAATAGACTGAATCTCTCTGTTTATGACTTTCCTCGAATAGTGTAAATAACAGATTAACAGTATATTTGGAGGGATGAGCCGCAGTAGACAGTGATATTATATTATGACATATCATGACAATGCAACAGGGTGTCAAGTATAATCTGAGAGCAGGGACATAAGCTCTTGATTATGGAGAAATCACACGTTGCATTTTGTTAAGACTTGCAGCAATTATGTCAGAATTGATCTTCCTGTAATCCCTGCTACACTGAAACCATAGTTCTGTATAGATTGGTAGGGTTTAAGGTCTGAAGGACCGCTGCAGTCATATCTTCCAATAGATATGGATCCAAGACAGGTAACAAGGGCTGCCCTTAATTTGTCTGTTTATGCCTTCCAGATATTGGATTCCTTAGCTTATTCTTTCTCAATATTGTTGAAGTTTTGCTCCCCACAAAGTTGTTTCTGGACTAAAGACATCTGAGGTTTCTCTTGGGCAAACTACATTTCTTTGGTAAAACTGAGCAGATTGAAATTTTTTTTACTATAAGTCTATTCTGCTGTCATGAGATTCCATCTGGAGTCCTGAGCCGAGGTCTGGGGTCCCCAAGGTAAGAAGGATGTGGACCTGTTGGACTGAGTCCAGAGGAGGGCCATGAAGATGATCTGATGGCTGGAGCATCTCTCTGATGAAGACAGGCTGAGAGAGCTGGGTCTGTTCAGCCTGGAGACGAGGTGGCTTCAGGGTGGACCTAACTGTGGCCTTCCGGTACCTGAAGGGAGCCTGCAAGAAAGATGGAGAGGGTTTTTTTACAAGGGCATGTAATGACAGGGCAAGGAGGAATGGCTTCAAACTGAAACAAAGTAGGTTTAGATGTTAGGAAGGAATTCTTAACTGTGAGGGTAGTAAGGCACTGGAACAGGTTGCCCAGAGAAGTTGTGATGCCCCATCCCTGGGAGTGTTCAAGACCATATTGGATGGAGCTCTGAGCATCCTGGTCTAGTGGAAGGTGTTTCCTGCCCATGGCTGGGGCATTGGAAATAGAAGATCTTTAAGGTTCCTTCCAAAGAAACTATTCTACCATTCTATGATTTTATTAAGGTAGTGTGGATGCTATAACGGTCTCATATATAATAGAAGAAAAGTTTATACAGGGAAGCATTATCCACTATTGGACCAATTTACAAAGTATGAAAAAGAAGATGAATTTTCCAGTCTTTTCTATTATTCTAATGACATTTCCTCAAATCTTTCCCATTTCACAAATTATTAACATACTTTTCCACATCTATGGCTCCAGTGCTGAGTAATTCTAAAGGATACTCTCCAGCTATCCAAGCAACAGTACTAACTTTTTTGGTCAGCATGTTACTTTCAGAGATCATGTTCATCTGGTTGTCCTTGGTAACTCTCAAATTCTTTCTGAGTCATCCTTATACAGATACGTTGCATCTAACTAGCTAAACCATTACTGGCTTACTTTTTTCTTTTTTCTTTTTTCTCTTCTTTGTTACCCTTATTTTGATGACATTTGCAAACTTCATTAGTAATGATTTTTAATTTTATTGCATAGACTCTGTTGAGGAATGTTTTAAATAGTGTAAATCTCCCAGAAGTAACATAATTGCTTAATGATAATTCTTCATGTAAGTTTACAATTTAACACTGATCAATAGCTTGTTTCCAATCTATATGGCATGCCAATTCAATTTTCTATATATGAATTTATTGGCAAATAAATTGTCATACAGTCACAATCCTGGACACATAGGCTTATTCTATCAACCTTTTTGCCTTTATAAACCACACTTCCTGTCTAATCTGAAAAAGTCATCAAGTGAGATTGATCACATCTGCTTCCCATCTTTATTGGAGTTAGTTGTATTTCCTTGCACTAATTCTTCATGAATCAATCCCCATAGCAGATTTTCTATTATTTTGTCAAAGATCAATGCTGGTTTGACAGACCTGTAGTCACCTGGACCTGCTCATTTATCCTTTTTGATATATTCACACAGCACTAGGTTTGTCCTGGCATCTGTATTACTGTTTCAGAAGTTATTTTAAGATAATTGTAGTGTTCTAGAGAGGGCTGGATCAATTCTTTCAGAACTCCTGAATACAAGGTATACAGATTTATTGATCCTAAATGCATAGCTTTCATAGTAGGCAACTCTGGTTTTAGGGCATGCCATAGAAAATTCTGAAACACTTCCCAGTAAGGTTCCTCTCATTCTCAACCTAAAATTACTTCTTTTTCTTACAGCCTGAAGACTGTGACCCCTGACCATGCGGATGATGCTTGTTGGTATAGGTTAAAATAATTCAAGAGAATATGCTTAAAGAGTTACAGAAAACTACTCACCACTGCTCAAACCTCTATCCCTGCCTTTTTTTGTTTACCTGTATAAACGTAGCCCTTGGGGCTGGAATTTCTCCCTGAAGGACTTCAGAACATGGTAGAAACATCAAGCATGGTGGTACAGTGACGTGTAGGAAAATGGTGCCCTTTTTCATCTTCAGTGATTTCCTTAGCTCTCCTTCATTGCATCATTCCTCTACCTGCAGATCCTGTGTATGCTTCATAGCTCTGTTTGAAGAGAAAAGGAGAGGAATGACCCTCTGTTTGGTTTGTCCACTGTACTATTCATGGATCAACGAGACCATGTAGGTAAAATTGACTTGGGTAAGGGCAGCACAGACAGGCAATGTGTGGCCAGTATCCCAGGAGTGGATAAGGCCGGGGTGGTACAGGGTTTCACTGTCCTGGGTACTGCAATACCACAATGATCTCAAAGCAGAAGAGTTTGGGGATTGTTTGTAAATATGCAGTTAAAACCAATAACCATTGCAGTGCTGGGCTGGACTGGCATTAGCCTATTACCCACATTATCTGCTTACATTTTTTGACAGACCAGCATAAGTGTATTTTGCCTGCCTGCTCCCTGTGTGAAGTCTTTCTCAACCTTCTGTATACCTGGCTCCCAGGGCTGTGGTGCTTCTGAGAGGTATTCAAAGGGGACCACTTCCCAGGAAGCTGGAAAAGCCCTTTCAGGGTATATCAGCACAGCAACTAGATTGTGGTGGATATTGAGGTGCTCATGGCAGTCTGGTTATTATTTTTTTAAGCTTAAACAATGTAATCCTTAGATTTTGGGAGTTGTTTTTGTTTTGTTTTGTTTTTCCTTTTTTTTTTTTAAGAAGTAAAACAAAGAAATATGGAAATCAATTTCATAAGTAAACCAAACCAAATTAGAATGAAAGACAGCTTTGCCCTAATCTTGGGGAAAATAATATAGAAGAATTTACCACTACCAAATGTGTGACAATACAATTCCTCCTTACTACCTTGCCTGAATATGAATACACAGGATGGTTGTTGATCTTGCACTGAATTTTCTCCCTTGAAAAGGAAAAAAAAAAAAAAAAAAAAGGCAGTATCAAATGTATTTGCTTTTTCTTAGAAACTCAAGATTTTTTTTGTTTTCCTTTAGTGTTGGAATACACAGTTATTCGCCTAGCTGACCATGTTAATGAAGAAAAAAACAAAGATATGACTAACCTGAAATCTGGGAAAACTTCTTCCTAAGCAAAAAATCACTACCATTTTGGAAAGTATTACTAATTAAGAGGCTTGAGTAAGGATATGATGCCTTCATCAGTGGCTGACAACTTATACCCAGACAGCTTTAAGACAGCATGTAGCAGCATAGCTTTGCTATACTATCTTACATTTTAATGGGTAGGACTGTGTTTCTCATGCACTTGTGAAAAGGACTGTGGATCTGTAGCCCACCATTAGTCCATTCTGTCATCCTCAATACAGGAAACATCTTCTGACCTTGCAAATTGTCATAATCTGAATGTGGAGACTGGCATCCATGATGTGCCCTGCTGACAGTCAGATGCTATGTCCCCTTCTCCAGAGTTTCAGCAAATGAAACTTGGGAAATTGAAATGCATCTCATATGCCATACCTGAAAGGTTGCAAGAAAACTCTTCCCTAGATGCGCATGCATATTAAATAAAACAGATTTCAGATACATTGCTCATGGTCTTTGGAGAACTGTTTCCATGTCAAGATTGAAGAACAGGCTTGGGAGAGGAGGCACATCAGTCAATTGTGTTACAAATTCTTTGTAAGTAGCAGAAAATGATAGAGTAATACCAGTGTCTCAACTTTCACATCTGAAAACAACACACGTATAGAGATATACAGTCCCGATTTGATATAGGGGTCTTCTGAGATAGAGTGTATTTATGTCTACAAGACACAGTAGGATTCTTGTATGCAAAAAAAAAAAGTTCATGATGTTGTCCTGGCAGGCTATAAAAATTCACCTGAGAGGAACAGGTACTTTTTTTCCCTGATGGAAAAGGAAAGAATGGAATTATCTGCATGCTTTAAACTGAAATTTTGAAGGAAAACGCTGTTGCCTTCCTCTACATAAAGAGATTGTTGATAAGGAAATTGTGTATTTTCTGCAGTTTTCTGAGCAGCTCTGGAAATAGAAGATGACTTTAAGAGCACTCAAGGCTCAGTCTCTTTGTTATGAAGATGATTCTGTGATTGTTAGGTTCTGAATAGGAAGATGTGAAAGGTAAAAGAAAAATCTAGTAATTTCTTATCTTCTACCCATCTTGCCGTGGAAGATACTTTGTACCCCTCTGCACAGTAAAGTCTGGGAAATCTTCAGTAAGTTACTTATATTTTCTTAAAGCAAAGCAATTGACATTGACTGATGCTCAACACTACATTCAGTGTAGTGTCCCTATACCCTCTTTCATCAGGGGAGTCCTGGTTGATGGCAAGTTGAATATGAGTCAGCAGTGCCCTGGCAGCTCAGAGGTACAACCGTGTCCTGGGGGGCATCAGGTAAAGCATCACCAGCCGGTCAAGGGAGGGGATTGTCCCACTCTGCTCTGCACTGGGGCAGCCTCACTTTGAATATTGTGCAGTTTTGGGTACTGCAATATAAGAAAGATATCGAGCTATTAGAGAGAAAAAGTGGGCAACAGAGATGGTGAAGGGGCTTGAGGGGAAGCTGTATGAGGAGCTACTGAGGTCACTTGGTCTGTTTAGCCTGGAGAAGAGGAGACTGAGGGGAGACCTCATCAGTCTACAACTTCCTCATGAGGGTAAGAGGAGAGGCAGGCACTGATCTCTTCTCTGTGGTGACCAGTGACAGGACTGAGGAAGTGACATAAAGCTGAGTCAGGGGAGGATATTAGAAAATGGCTCTTCACCCAGAGGGTGGTTGGGCACTGGAACAGGTTCCCCAAGGAAATGGCCACAGCACCAAGCTTATCAGAGTTTAACAAGTGTTTGGACAATGCTCTCAGGCACATGGTGTGATCTTGGGGGATGTCCTGTACAGGACCAGGTTCCCCCAGGATCATCTGTTTACTTTGGCAAGAATTTGACCTTGACACCCACTTAAATTAATGTTTTCCTGAATCACATTGTAAAACTGCTGGAAAATTCACATTTTGTTCCCCATATTGGCTTCGAAGTTTTACTGCAAGGTGAAAAAGGAACCATTACTATAAGGACTACCATCTTCAGGAGTGAGGGTCTCCTGTAGATCTCATCTTAGAAAGGGTCTCTGGAGGATGTCAGTCAGAACAACCTTAAAAGGTCAAGAATGTCTCCAGAGAAGAGCCATACACTTCTATACTTGGTAAAAAAAAATTCTGGACAGATAAATTATGCAGCCCATTAAGCCATGGAGACTTCTGCAGAACATTCATACCTATAAAAGTGAAAAATACAGTCCTTGAGAGACAAACTTCATCCAGGTTTTTAACAACAAGCATTTTGATTTTTACTGATTTCTGGAGGAAAGTCATTGAAATGAGAACTTAGATGAAGAAGAAGGGCAGATCCAGAAATAAAATTTCTTTAAAATATAATTTAATAAGTAAAGTAGTTTTCTTCCCAATTGAACAACCTGGAAGACAATTTTCCAAGAAACATTTGAAAAAATAGTTATCATCTTCAAAATCAGAGTACTTTAACATCTGTACTTCTTAACAAAACTACTTTAATTTTCAGAGCTTGCAAAATTCTCATGTGCCCTTATTGAAAAGGAATAGAAAGGAACTTAATATAAAAAACTTTCTGAGATCTTTCTACTCAAGTTCTGCCAAATACTCTTTCTGTGTCTTGAAGAAATAGGATGATTACCTTTCTTTCCAAATGAGATACAGACACTGAAGAATTGTGGAAAAGAACGTGCCCTTTATAACTAGTGTGTGAGTCACTGGGTTTGTTAAAAATTAGACATGGGTTCAGATCCTCCTTCTTGTGCACCATGTAGTGCTTCTAGCTATAATCCCATTGTAAAATCTTGACTGTCTAGGCTTTTGTTTTCAACCTCTCAGCTGAAAAAATATATTCCAGATTTAAGCTGAGCAAATTTTGGGTTCCAAATTTTGGGACCTACATCAAACTTATTGTTGCAAAATTTAAGAAAACAATGGTTTAGATCCAGAAATAATCTTAGGAGCCAGAATGGCAAAATACACCAGGATTTTCAGCAAAAGCAAAAGAAAAAAAGAAAACTTAATACAGAATTCAGACTGAAAAAACCCCCTACAATTCTAAGAACTCCAAATCAAGTTGGGGATTTTAAAATTTTCAAAGAAAGCAAGCTAAACTATAACGAAATTCTTACTTGTCCTCTCTGGCTCTCTGCCTTTAATCTGTTTTTCTTTCCATTACAGCTCTGTCCCTGCTGAGGATGGTCTGATAATGCAGTCCTATACAGATAGTTCCTCGTACTTATGAAACTCCCACTGAATCCAAAGGAAATTCCACATTAAGGTTGTGAAGTGTTCTTGGAATCAGATGAAAAAGGTAGGAGAATGAGAATGAGGTAGCCTCCATCCAGATGTGTAATATCTGCTGGAAACCCATATCTGGAGAGCTCCTCCCATGGTATGATTAAGGACTGTGTAATTCCTAGCCTGATGGATTCCTTGTTACCTATGAAAAACACAAGACTTTTTGCTTGATAATACAGGATATAGTTCTATGTTGAGAAGTAACAACTGGTCTACCACTAGAAGTGTCTTAAGATGGTAAACCTTCTCCAAAGCCCTTCCTGCCTATGATTGCTTTGAAGAATCTTCTACTCTGTACCTGGTTGTCTTTTTGTGGTCAAAAAAGGAAGTTTATCTTTAGAGAACATGTTCTACACAGATCTGTCTGTTTGATTTTTCTTGTAGCTATCTGTGAGCTGGGCAAATCCTGTATATCTCTAGGATTTTAGAGCTTTTCTTCTGAGATTGCTGGGGTCTGCAGTTCAGTCACCTTCTCTGGAGGTATTCAAAATATAAGTAGATGTGGCACTAGGGGATACAATTTAGTGGTGGGTTTGACAGTGTTAGGTTAACAGTTGACTTGATGACCTTAGATGTCTTTTCCAATCCAAAGGATTCTATGATTCTATGACTGGGAGCAGCAGCGATGAAGGGGTAGGAAGAACAATTCCTGAGGATCTCCCTGGTCAGTTATTCTCTGATAGGTCTTGTACCAGTACTAATGTCCCCTTTTGTGGCCACAGTCTCCTGTGGAAAGACTAACCACATCTCATGCAAATGGCATGAAAAGAAGCAGGATTCTACAAAAAAGCATGTGCATCTGTGAGCAAACAGATTTGGTAAATTTTGTACGAATTGTAAAAAAAAAAGGTAGAAAGTTTAAGTTAATCTTCTTTTTAAAGAACCAGTTGAGTCAGATCCAAGCACTACTGCAACCTGAGAAATGACTCCCAAGACTTGCAGGTCCTGCCTACAGCGTATCTGTTCCTTATTGGAAATGTTCTGTGTGAATGCTTTGCAATTATATATTTTAAAAAGTATTTATAAAAATAGAAATAGATATATTTCTTTCTTTTCAATTTTTTTTCTTTTTTTTTCCCCTCCCAATGGCTTTTTGGCTCACTCAGTTACAAGTGTTCTTTTATTTGAATGGATTTATTTTTGTTAATGCCTCTCAAGTTTTCCAAAATTCCAGCCTTACTTAATTGCAACCCTCTGCTTCAAACTACAAAATAACTCACATAGGGCCGTCAATATTGGACACCCAAAACCCTTCTCTTCATGAAATCTACAGATATGTAGTAAATTGGGGGAGGGTTGGGTAGGTTGCTCAAGACTGATACACAGCAACCCAGCTACAACCAGTCTTTGTCATGTGAAAAACCAAAAGACCTTATATAAGCAGAAAACACTGAGTTTCCCTTTTTCCTTTTTATTAGTTTTTTTCTTTTCCATTTGTAACATCAGTTAAAAAGAAATAAGTATGCTTATTACTTTTGTAAGATGACAATGAATTATTTAGCTAAGAAATAATTGCAGGAGGCATGGTAGGGAAAATTACCCACAAAGCCAGCAAAACTGCAAGCCAACCTGCCGTCATTGGACACACAATCATCATTAATTTTAATGAGATGTGGGAGTATGCAGTGCAGCAGGAGGAGGAGAATGCAGCCACTTCTCAAAAACCTGCATGGCATGGGAGGCTAGAGGAATTTTACTAGCATTCCAGATCAATAGTGGAGACAGCAGTCAATATTAGTAGACCTCACAATCATCATTAATTGAAATCTCTCAACCTTTAGTTTGCATAACAAAGCAGCTGGTGCCTTAATGAAGAATGTAGTATCTTGCAATGCCAACCTCCTGCAAAAATCTTGTGGGCTAAGACAGTTGAAATAGGAGCTGCACCCTCTGCTGTAAGCCCCTCTCTGTACTTCCAATGTGCCACACATAAATGTATGCACACTCCTCATATGCTTATGTACTGTAATGCAGACAATTAAATAATACCTAGAAATTATCTTAATTCAAACACAGTGAGTCAAGAAACTTTAAGTGCAGTAGCAGAAGAAAGTAAAATAAACTACCAAATAGGCTTATTTTAGTCAGAACTGAAAGTACGGGTATTAGAAAAAATATGTAAGTAAAAAGGTAATCTTTGAATTTGAGATGGGAAATTTGGAGATTAAAAAAAGATTTTGAACTGGAACAGTTCATATTAAAGCAAATTTTCTGATTTGGGTCTATCTTTCTCTCTTTTTTTTTTCTTTTCTTTTTTTTTTTAAATAGAGTGAATGAAAAGGCATTTGGAAAAGATCAGGAAGGCTAAGACATAATATGAATCATTTGCTAGTTGTCAGCCTAAACGTGAAGATGATTGAAGCTTGCAAGTGTTCTGTCCTGCCATATGTTAGTGTCTGCCTAAAAGAATCTGATGAAGATGATGAGATAACAATTTTCTGGCTGTAATGAGTAAGGGGACTGGGAAATTGCTGGGAAAATTGTGGGATTAAGGCCCATTTATGCCAGAAAATTGCAAAGAACTCTCAGAGCAAATGCAGGAAGGTAGTGGCTGAAGTATTTATTGATTCCGCAAATCAGTCTTTTTTAAAAAGCCTAGCAAAAAATGCTTCCAGGTTTTACAATGCAAAACCGTACTGCCATAGACACATTAGAAGTAGTTATTTTCACCACAACTCTTTCATTCCCCCTATCCCTGATCTGAAGAACAGTTGTGAGTGAAAATCCTCAGGAATAAGCTCCTTTTATATTCCTGTTTTCTCAACTGCTTTCTGCTATTATTTCATGTGGGAAAAGAAAGTATAATGTCCCTTCCAACTCTCTACCATCTCTCATGAATTATTTTATTTGATAGTGATAATAGCATATGATTGTTCTCATGGCAGTTCTGTTTGAAATCTGATTACACAATCTAAGACAAAATAACAAATCCAAAAGTCTGTGTTTTTCTTTTTTAAATTTTACATCTTGTTTCTTCTCTTCATGTGTTCAAGCCTTCTACAACTTTTCCCTTTTTATTTCACTATTTCTTTTTTTTTTACTCTTTCACCCACTCTTTATACTTCACCTTGTCATTTGGTAAGAATAGGTGCAGCATTGGTCTTACTTCACATTGACTTTGATCTCTCGTTTGCCTCTCTTACAGATTCTTCTGAGGTGGTTTTTGACTTGCACGAGACTAAATATGAGAAACAGCAGAGATGATTTTACTGAAGCTGAGTTAACAGAATTGGCTTTACTCAGATTGAAAAATTGTTCTAAAGTGCTATTGTTTTTCATCTTCTCAGTACAAAACCAATTCCTGCATAACTTTTGTGTAGAGAAAACAAGAGAGCCAGTACCCCAGCAAATCAGATGCTCAGTGAAACTGATCTACGGAAACCAAAAAAAGTGACTTGATAGTTCAGTATTTTTCTCTGATACTTCTTTATTCTAGGTTTGACCTGGGATTTCTAACCTTAGAACCAATACTAATGGAAGACACATAAATATATATACACATATATATGCACACACACATATAATTTATATACATATACATATATATATAAAATACATCCCCCCCCCAACACTGTCAGTGAATCAGCACTGAATAACGAAAAATTGATTTTGACTTTGGGTGTACATAGTGTATCCTTTTTCTCATGTTTGCTAGGTATGTTTCAATCTGGTGCTTGGCTGAATGATAAAATTAATCTCCAAGAGCCTAATGTCTTCAGGCACATTTTACCTGAGAATCAAAAATTACCTTGGCATTTTTGAAGGATGTTAAATTCCTACATTTCTTCTAATTCCTGTTTAGTGGAAAAGAACTAAGAAACCCTAAAGAAAGGGAAAATTAATATAGGGCTGACTTGATTTTTCTCATTTTGAAATTTCCTGTTAGAGCACAAAGCTTAATTAATCTAGGACAGGGCAACCCTCTTGTCTCTGTGGACATGACGTACCATGATCCCAGGCAGACTTTGGGGAGGAGGAACAAGCTGGCATTTGTTCAAATATGCATTAAAAAACCTGGCTGCCAAAAAATGGAAAATTACAGAATCTACTCTAAGGGTAATGATAAGGAAAAGAATTAACCATTTTGATCATTATTTTCCTGCCAAAATGATGTAATCCCTGTCCCTTTAATGTTTATGTTGGGAATAAATTCATCTATTCTCATTTTTGTTCTTTTTGGTTCCTACTTCAATCTTTCGTCACAGAAATGAGGTGAGATAAAACTGTAATGACTAATATGGTCCCAAAGAAAAAAGCAGGCTGTTGAACTGGATTAGGGAATGTGGATTTATTTTCATTAAGAAAATTTTATCTTATAATTTTCTTGAATAAACTGTAGGCACTACTAGTTACTTCCATTTTGCCTGCAAAATACAGCTTGGTTAGCAGTACTTTAATTTCTGTGCAAGATGATCATGGTGTCAAGGACAATATCCAGCACCACCCCAGAGTGCAGTCAGCCCAAAAGAGGAATCAGGCTTTAGAAGGTGTCCAGGCAAAGATTAATGTTATACATACTTGTGGATTTTTGCCTGAAACAACTTTATTGGCACCCCTTTTGCTGTTAAGGTGTTTGCTGATTAAGTTTCAAAGCACACGTTAGTTCTGTATAGCAGATTTTTATATTGAAAAAAAAAAAGAAAAATTGGAGGGTTTTTTTGAATGTCTCTGGTATGTTAAATAGCTTCACATCTTCTGCTGCAAAGGCTTGAGGATACATTTATGATCTACTTTTTTCCCTTCCCCATGAGTCATGCCAACTACAGCATGCAGAGAGGCTACAGGATCTTGACCTCCATGAGGTATGTTTTGCCCTCTGAAATCATGAGATTACATGAAAGATCTGACCAAAGAGCCTGACCTGCCTGGAAAACAGATATATAAATCATCTACTTTACCTTTCTTTTAATACAGAATTTATAGGTTGAAAATATTTGGGGTCTGGACATATATTTATGTAAGACTCAGATTTTTTTCAAGCTTTAATCAATAATTTCTCATACGTAATTTTTATCTACAACTAGTTTTAACAAAAAGTTTGTTGAAATGGGCTGACTAAAGACAGAGAGATCACTCAGAATAGATGATGGATTGGAAAAAGGAAAAAACCAAACCACTCTAAAATGACTCTTTGTGATTCCTGTTTAGTGGACATAAACATGTAAAAACTATGTAATCATACATAGACATGTATGATTAACATTATTTTTCATCAGTGACTAGATGCAGTGATCAGATGCAGTGATCACTCCAACAATGTTAATGCTACTTCTTCCATTATCTAAAGCTCAGGCACAAATTCCAAGATGATGCACCAGCATATTACAGTTATGATAATTATAATGCCAGAATGTCACTAATGACACAAACATTTCTACGCTTCTGGATTATCCCATATTACTTCACTGAGGGCAGGCTGAAGTTTTTTGTGTCAGACCTACTATACACTATGTTTTTTTCAAAATTTGAAATTAGTGTCCCTAATTTTATCTATTTTTTCTTTTTCTAAATGTGACTAGTTGTATTTACAGGCAACTTTTGGTAAAATTTAATTTGATTTTAGTTGAAAGAAATAAAAAAGTATCTCTTAGCCTTACAAATCTGCCTGACCAAGGCATTCATATGGGAATTTACTTAGGTTTTAAAAGACAGTCTTCCACTGGACTATATACTGAAGTGTGCAACAAGCTACATACAAGGCCTACTGAATGAGTAGGTACAAAAGCAAAATAGGATCAGAATGAAAAAGTGAGATAAGGTCCTCAATCAGTATAGCAAGCAGTGGTCACTGCATAGAAATTTTCAGAGGCCAGTTCTTTTGTTTTTTACTTTCTTCTCCTTCCAGTCTCTCCTAGAAAAAAATGTAAATTACACTCTGTCATCTGTTAGGGTGATAATCTGCATATATACAAGTCGTCCCTTTGGAACTGTATTTCCCATTATTTTAATCTCACTTTGCTCACAGAGCTTTACACCATGCTTAATACAAGTTCTGTTTTTACTGATCAGCACAAGGGCAGAATTTGTGCCTTGCTGTAAGTCTGGTAACTGCGAGCAAAACACTGGATGGGAATTATTTGTCATTCAAAAATCTACACATGCTGCAACAAGAAAAAGAAGATATTTTCACAGGAAAAAAAAAAAGGTGTACACCATTAATGAATACTCTGAAGGTTTTTGAAAGGGTTGCTTTGCCACTTTTCTTTTTAAAAATCCAGTAACAGGATTCCAATGAACATAAATTATCAGGTTTTGTCAAGAAGGTTTCATGAACCCTTAATTTCCTATTATGGCATATTAAAAATATTCATCATTCAGTGTGTTTGTACGTAATTCTAAAGAGAAATCCAGTTGCATGTTTTCCTCTAGAAAATGTGAGGACTGACAATGAATGTGTCATATCAGTTATGCACCTAGTGAAAAAGTTTTAGGAGCAGAAAGTATAGTTTGCTGCAATCAAAGCAATATAAGTACATACTCAGCAGTTTTCATTGTTTTTCTACCAGGGTGACAGCAAGTTTAAAACTTTCAAGCAAGTATAATACAAGGATTGGTTTTGCCTGGCATTATCATACTGTCATTTTAAGTTTTAAAGAAGATATTTTAGAACTTAAAATACTTTTTAAAAAAGCATGGTTAAAAGTTAAATAGATGGCTCTGTTCTGGATTCAGAGGGGTCACTGCTTTGAAAATGGAGTGGCTTGAAAGTGTTCAGAATTTATTTTGATTCTTTGACAGTTTTGCACTCAAGGTGAAAGGAGATGTTGACATCAATTCAATTTGATAGGCAGTGATTCTCCACTGTATATGACATTAATTAATTCTCTTTTTAGCAGGGTCAACAATCAGAACAAAGACTAAATAAATCAAGAATATCTTTGTGGAAATCAATGAAGTTGCATGAGGGAAAATAAGCACAAGAGCAGAAAGAACCCCAATAAATATAGTTCATTATTCACTTCATTTAATTGCTGTGGAAAATAAGTGCCTTTAGACTTACTAAGCCATTAGCAGAAGACACTCAACTCCTGCCTTAAAGACAAGGGTGATTAATACTTAAGTGTTTCTCTGCATCCTGAAGGCACATGAAATGATGATCCTACCACTGGGACCTTTCACCATTGGACAGCAATCAAACTGTTTCAAAAGGATCAGGTGGGAATGAGGAAAAGACATGTTTCCCGGAATCCAGAGTTAAAATAGGGCTTTCATTTTGCAATTAGTTTGCAATGTACTAAAAGACTCTGTGAAAGAATATCTAAAGTGCAGATAAATTCAATGAGCTGTTACAGCTCCTCTCAATTCAACACTTCTGCTTCCTGTAAGGAAAGTCTTGTGCTTCTCACTCTAGCTACACCACTTACTCTTTGCCATTCTCCACATGCTGGGCTAGACCTATTCCTCAATCTGTGCAGATCTTCTTAGACAGAATCGTGACCTGGACCCTTCAAATAAGGTCTCTCATATTCTGTAATGAAGATGCAACTGTGGAAGACAAGATACGACATATCATTATCTAGTGTTGTTTTTAAAATCTGGGGCACATTGTTATAATGAAATGAATCCAACTTACTGGTGAACCTATACTTTGAAAAAAATTTATTTTCAAATCAGTGTAGAATTAAGGAAAGTTCCTTATTATTCCATGTGGTTCACAAAATCACTGTCAGTAGAGAAAGAACTTCTGCCCTTTATATGCGACTGCTACTGAAGTTGAGGAGATGATAGTTTTAAACTGTCAGATTTGGTTTCTGATGTCATCAGTCTGGTTTTATGCTCTTTAAGTTTTCCAGATGATTTAACTGAAGCTATTTTAAATATTTTAAAATTAATAATGATTTCACATGTCTTTAGGTCTATAAAATCTGAATTTGCACCTGAATGTCTTTATAATTCTGGTAAAATTAAAACTACTGTTCTATTTCTGTAGTATACGTTATTCAATCCATCTGGATCAATACAAAATGCTTCTTGATTATTTGTCAAATCCATAATTTGTAGACACAACACATTCATCTTAGGGAAATTAAATAAATAGGTCATATTTAGATGTTTTTCAGAAATGAAAGTTTCCCAATGTGTTAAAAATACCATAGCTCCCCTGCATGATATCAGTGCTACTCCAAAGTTTATAAGAACAACAGCAATAACAAAAAGAATAGCTAGCAATTAAATATAGCAATTAAAACATTTCATTCAGAGTTTGACAATCCACATTCACTCTTAGAACAACAGATGGCAAACACAGGAATGTTCAGGGACATTTACCTTTACTGCAGGACAGAATTTAGGGAAGAACTGTGATGCATGTGTACAATTAGTACTGTAATTTCTTTGTTTTATTCAGGAATGTTGAAACATTGACACGGAGCATCTAGACTAAGTGTAGCTTAATTGGTGAATTACTTTTCTGAATACAAAATATGGGAGTAAATAAGTAGCCAAAAGAAGATGGCAAAAGACCCATTAAGCTGCCCAGCTTTATTCTTTTCCTGCTGTTTTAAGTATTGGTCTGTTTGAACCCCAGAGTAGCTTAAAGCATAAACCAACACATTTTGATGACTGTTTACATTAAGAAGTTTATGAGCCTTGGACTATGAAAAAACTGAATTTTCTCCAGAAAAAAAATAATCATAGAATAATAAAACCATACCCGTGCTCAAAGCAGGGTCACCTACAGCAGATTAGATTAGGTTTTGAATATTCCCAAGGATGGAAACCCCACTGCTTCTCTAAGCAACCTTTACCAGTGTTTGATCATGCTTGCAATAAGAAACTTTTTTCTTACATTTTAATGGAATTTCCTGTATTACAGATTGCGCCCAATAGTTGCCTTTCAGATAGTCCAATAGAATAAGGAATGTAGAAAGACTGTTGTCTCAGAGGAAGTATTTTTTGGACCCAGATATGAGCAGCTTGTAAAAGGAAACCCATAAACATATCAAGCTGAATATCTACTTGGGTTTATTTAGATATTTCTCCAAGGTCCATTTTATGTCTTTTAAGTGCATGTGTGTCTACACTATCATAAAAGTCAGCTCTCTCATTTATTCCAAGTCTCAATCTCTTCATTATACACTCTGTATGTACAATTTCACACCTAAGCTGTCTGAATAAAGCAGTTAGACTTTTCTGGGATGAAAGTTGGTGGCAATTCTGAGAACATTTGCTCTGTTGTGCTGTAAAGCACTTCTCACATTACCCCAAGCATTTTGAACTGCGAAAACAAACA
Organism: Pachyramphus minor; assembly: GCA_013397135.1. Taxonomy (NCBI): domain Eukaryota; kingdom Metazoa; phylum Chordata; class Aves; order Passeriformes; family Tyrannidae; genus Pachyramphus; species Pachyramphus minor. The sequence goes on along the minus strand of VYXB01002383.1, from coordinate 260,789 downwards.
AAAAGCCAGACAACCATAGAACCAAACCAAACAAAACCCCCACAGGTGGGCTAGCAAAAGTCTGTCTCAAGTAGTACACAGTTTAGATGTAATCAGTTTGCTCTTGAAGCAGTGAGCATTAATGTACATGGACATGAGTCTTCAGAATCACATAGTTTGGGGATCAAGGACTAGTACAAACGTCCTAATAATTGCAGGTGTATCTGTAGAAATATTAGATATTCAGAAAGCTTTGAGATCAGGCATTTTTCTCTTATGAGAGTAAAAGTTCTTGCTGTAGTCAAGGGAACCCCCCTTATGCTCTACCAGGGAAGATAGACCCAAACAGGATGAGGGTAAGGTCCTTTGCACAAACTGGTACATCCAGCATGTATGTATGTGTGAGGGATGTATGACTGAGGCAGCAAAACAGTAGAGAAAGGGAAAGATTGAGGAGGAACAGTTTTGAGATATAATTCAAGATAACTCTGTTTGTATGCTTCTTATCACCATTTCTGCAGGTTTCCTAAGGATAATAATTTTTAGTTTCATGCTATGACTTTTTAAATATCTTTTTTACCTGAGTAACATTGCCAATGAAATATTGCTTTGTTTCAAAGAATCTGAGACTTAACAGTTGTTAGCTGTGGCTACTGATGACAGATACATTCATGGACTTTACTGTCCAAGACAGGTGGGTTTTCATTTGAGACCCATTAACATGACTGAAGTGTCCGAGAATAAGGACACTGTAAAAAAGATACACTGCGGTTTCAAGACAAGACCATCAATGTTACACTATACCTCACTCTTGTTGCCTGACTGTAAAAAAATACTAAGCCATGTCTTTCCAGTAGTTTTGCTTTACAGCAAGGCAGTATGTTAGTTGTTTCAAGTGAAAAACACATACCTTTTGAGCAGTGAGCTCAAGGCTTATATGTCTTCAAGGTCTCAGGAGACCTACACTTACAAAGTCTTCACAGAACATCTCAGGTGATAATATATCCTTCTCTATTCCTGAACTCTGTTGCTTCAGAAACTTTTTGACAAAGATGAGAAAGGTGGCATTGTTATTTGAGAAGTTTTTGAATGATTTGTTGTTCCTAAACTTGGAATCTTTCAACTGGACCATTACGACTTCTCTAAGGTGACCAAGTTAGGGATGGAGCTGGTTGGGTTTACTGAAAAGTCATCAGAAGAGAGCATCTGGAGATCTTGTCCCTGCATTGCTTTCTTGTAGCTGCTTTTCTTTTCTGCTTATACAGAAATTGGGAACAATTCTAGGTTAGCATCATGCATAGGCTGATTGTTTAAAAGGTAGTGTGAGGACTTCTCCAGCTTCATCGAAACCTGCCTGTACCACTTGGGTTTAAACAGAACAAGAATTCAGAAATTGCAAATTCAAGGAAACTCAACCTTCAGCTTTCCATAACTCTGCAGAAAGAAGTATCCGGGGGAGTTTCTCATAGGAGTTTCAAAGGACTCAAAATTGCACTTTGTATTGGGTCTGGCTGAGCTGGAGTTCATTTCCCCACAGTAGCCCTCACAGTGCTGTGCTTTGCACTGGTAGCCAGAAGGGTGATAACACACCGGTGTTTTGGCTACTGCTGAGCACAGCATCAGTACTGTAACATTCCTTCTGCAATCTAGGGCAAGATCCTGGGAGGCAACCCAAGTAGGCCAGCTGGCCCAAACTGACCAAGGGGATATTCCATACCGTATGACATCAGCTCAGATATAAAATCTAAGGCAAGGAGCAGAAAGGAGAGCATTCATTGTCTCCAATGGCTGCCTGCTGAGGAACTGTTGTGCATGCTGAAGCCCTGCTGCTCGGGAGTGTCCGGTCATTGCTGCTCATGGGAAGCAGAGAATAAACCCTGCTATCTTTCACTTCACTTCTGCACATGCAAGCTTTCACCTGGCTTCTGCTTTAACAGACTGCCTTATGCATACCCACCAGTTGTTTTCCATCTTACTCTCTCCCCTGTCTGGATGCGAAGGGGAGTGATAGAGCCACTGGGTAGGCACCTGGTGTCCAGCCAGGGTCAACCCACCATACACTTTCATATGTTTCTTGTATTTGAATCATGCCCTGAGGTCCTCACACAAAATTGGGTCCTGTTGTGTCTGGTATTGAAGAACCTCACAGGAAGGTATAGCCCACATACTGTATTGCTCTGTCTGTCTAATCTGTAATTAACTCATCTACTAAGACTTATGAAATCAAGAGGTTTGTTGATTCCTACATGTTTCTAGAATTGCCAGATTGCAGCAACAGCTGTGTGAAAGAAATCCTAAAAACAAAGGAAACCAAATGTCCTTTAGAGTTCATTGTCAAATCACAGAGTAACTCCAAAAGCTCTAAAAGCTACCCAGAAAAATTGTCGTAATAATGTTCTGTGGTCCCTTTACTGGTTTTTTGGAGCTACTCATAAGACTGTAGAATGATGCAACATCATTTGCTATTATCTGGATTTCAGAAGAATCCACAATGTGCTAAATGCTTCTACAGTACAGGTGAAAATACAGTCCTTACCCAAAAAAGGGGAAAGGTCTAAGAAAAGAGATGAAGAAGGAAATAGAGTGAGATATTTTAGTTCTTTTTAGATAGCTCTAATAGTACATGGACAGTCTTTTTTCTTTCACAAAGAATCTGAGATACATTTTCACTGGGCCCTTTTTCACTTATATCAAACCTTTTTTTTCAACTCATGTTCACTCATGGGATAAATGAGACCAATAAGCAAAATGGATTAAATATCATGGTCTGAACTCCATTCAAATCAATAAAAGACTTTTTCTGTTAGTGTCAGTTATCTACAGACTATGGTTTAATCAGCCAGGTGCATTTAAGCGTCACCATTTCCTTTAAATTAATTTTAAATATGGATAAAAAAATTATCATAATTGGCACAGGTGCTATTTCTGGGACATCCAGTCTTGGAACACTACTGCCTGAGGTACCTCCCTAAAAAGAGATGAAGTTTTTGTGCATGGGAGAGGAATGGGGGTCAAACAAGCATATAGTTCTGCTTATACTATTAAACTTTGTTCAATAATGCTAGCTATGTGTTTATGATTTCTTCAGACTACAAACTCCCTGTCCCCATACACTTTTAAAGCAATTAGCACTTTGCTGGCACTTTAAATTATTAATATTATTGTTGTTATTAATATTAATTCCAGACAACATCAAGGCAAATTGGGTGTCCTTCATACAAAAAGTAAGGCATATGTTTGGACTGTCACCAGTGGAGCTTTTTGCAATTTTTGTGGTTTGAAGTGTACTATTGATACCAGCACAAATACCAATACCAGTGCTGCTGATAATTGTCATGGTCAAGAGTCACATCTGGCAAGTTAGAGCAGATCTTAGCTCTCTGCAATTAGGAGTGCCTGTTATTTAACATGTGTTGTTTCATGCACTATGTAAGGCTATAAAATTGTAACTGAACTGCACGAAGAATATGTCCTTCATCTCTGAATGCACTCTAATTCTGCGGAAACCCCCCAAAAGAGAGGAAGAAATTTTAAAATCCTTAGGACTAAGTGAATTTCTAAATGAATAGAATGAGTAGAAAATGCAGGACATCCTCTGTCCTTCCCACTGGCTAAAAAAAAGTCAGAAACTCAAACAGACTGCATGTTTGGCACCTTCCTTCCCTGGCTGGAAGCGCTATACCCAGCCAGTCCATATGATTAGGTGTATTATCTCAGAAACATCAGCTGAAACAGGCATGGCTGCCTGCAGTCCTTTGAAGATCTGAATCATATCTGATAGATTTTCCTCTGAAACAAAATGCATGTGGTTTGCTAGCTGCCAAATATCTTATTTACTTTTTTTCCTTATGGAGACAGGAGATTACCAATGTATTTTCCCTTTAAGCTTTTTTCTCATTTTGTGCACCAACAATGATATTTTTCCTTACTCTACTTCTAGAATTAGAAATGCCTGCATGAGTTTATTTCAATGAGTAGGATGAGTGATGGATCGTCATATTGCCCATAACATACATAAATGCCCATATGTATCAAATGTCATACTAAAATCCTACAAATAATAGTTTCTCCTTCTTGTCACTCATAAAGCCAACAACTATGATTTTGTATTTGGAAGTGTAAGAATTGTATTTCCTCCTCTCCTCCTCTTCATGCTTCTCATCTCCTTTTGCTTTCGTGGGACAGGCACAAAAGCCTGAAAACACAATATATTTTACACACTCTTCTGTCTCATTGTAGAAAAGCATCTTGCTGATGCACGTTGAATCTTTTATCTCATCTGAGGATCATGGCTCTCAGAGAGGAAGAGAAATTGAATATGCTATGTGTGGAATATAGGGAATAGAACAGTATTAGTACACTGTCACTGTTAGTGTCCTTGCCTTCTTGAATAGCTAGTGTCAGTGTCTACCTGGGAGGGTTGACTCAAGCTCGGTGGGTATGCAGATGACAGTTCAGGCTTACGTGCACAAATCACCTTTTATTCCATGATTCAGCCTCATCCCTGGTCTGCCATTGTAGCTGGGGTTGTAGCTTCTTACACGTCCTTCTGCTTAGATGATTTTCCTTTACAAGGTCATGTTCTTTCTGTTCAAAAAGACATCACAGAGAGATGCCTTCATTCTTTCTGGAGTTCCATCTTTGCTTATATTTGCTTGTAAAGTCTTCACAAACTGTAATAAAGGACTGCTGTTTTCACAAAAACTTGCATGCAGGAAGCCGCTCTGGCAACTGGAGGCAGTGTAGTTTTTATCTTGACCAATCACTGCAATTTCACACAGTCTACAGTTAGTCTGTGTCATTTCAAAGCAATTGCTTACAACCATTCAATAAATGTATGGTCAAATAGAAGATGCCCACTGAAACTGCTAGTACTCATTCACGGGAGATCTGATGGTCAGTCTCTGATTTGTCCTTTGATGAGTCAAACCAGTTCCATCAAGAATCCAAACATTTTATTTATAACCATTCAAGGCTAGCCTGCAGGAGGGAATCCTCCCAAACTTCTCAATCACCACTTTTTAGGCTACAGGTGTCATCTTTAATAGCACTGAGGGAACTGTTACACTACATAGCATGGAATTAAACAGAAGTTTCTTATTTAAAGATAGTTGTGTTGTAAGCTGCAGGCAAGGGTTTTGCCAGTTGTATCTGGTGTTCCCATGACTGAGCTGCAATATAACCCTGTCCCATGGACAAGTAATGAATTACCTTATTACTCTGTGCCTTCTTAATGAAACATTAGCAGCTTTGGGACCTGACAAGTTTTATCCATGATTACTTCAACACAGGTAATATGAAGAAAGCAAGCTGAAAGACAGAAACCTGTTTTGATATTTATTTTAATTCTATAATAACATACCTGTTCTAATCAGAGAGGTACCTTCCAGGCAGATGTTCAAATCACGTGGGAGTTCATATGCAAAATGCAAGATTAATGGGCTCACATGCTACTGAAACACACTTTCACTTTCACTGCCAGAGAATAAGAGCACCAGCCCTTCAATGGTGAAGCTGAAGTTATACCCTTCCTTAACTGCAAAGGTTTATTCCTGTGGGGATTCTTCAGAGATTATTTCACTGATTCATCAAACAATCTGTTTAGCTTTATCCTTTTCATGCTATAGTAAAGGTCTTAGCCCTTTCCTCCTCACATAACCAAAACTCATAATTTGCATGTCTAGGGTATATAGAACCACTGCTGTGAAGAGCATTTTCATCCTGCTTCTGATGAGGCACCAAACAGAAAACAATTCTAAACAAATGAGTACTGGATTGGTTATGAGAAATGACATTTCATTCTGCCCTAGATAATAGAGCAAGAGTCAATTTAGTGTCAAAAAATAGCAAGTTGCCTGCCTATATGAAAGGTTTTTGGTTTTGTTTTCTTTCAGTGGCAGGCAAGCTGGCTGAGATTCTATCTCCACCATGAAAAAAGCCTTTATTTTGTGTTATTAAATGAAAGCTGAGCTTATCACTGACATCATAGGCTAGTCCTAATGGCTTTTACAATGGTCCTAACGGCCAGCCTGAAAGACTCCCTGGGCCACATTCTCAGGTCGTATAAACTAATGAACAACTGGATGCTCCATTTTTAGTACTTCCTTTGCCCCATGTGTGGTTTTCCACCCAGTAGGAAGCTACAGCATACACTTGCTTCCTGTGTCCGAGATCTGGTCTCACAATTTTCATATGAATAATTGTTTTTAAACAAGTTCCTGCTTGAAATCTCAAACCTCCAGGTTCAGAAAGTCAGATCCAAGGTGTTCATGAGTATGGGCAATCTTCTTGCCCATCTTTACCTACACCTGTGTGCCTGAGTGTGATTTAGGAATTGCCTCCACCAGCTTATCATTGGTTTTGTAGAACCCAAATTACCTCCATTTTCTTTGAATTTTATGGAAAGGAAATAAAACATAATAAAATATTGTTCCCAAAAGGGCAGTTAGTATAAAGTGTAGTATAATCTACATTTCTCTTCTATTTCAGCTGTCTCAGGAGGACACTATGTTGCCAAGGTTATACAGCTATAATCACCATGTATTTATGCAAAATAAGAACTATGTAATATTGTAACATTAAACATGACGAGGTTATTAAAAGGAAAATACAGATGAACATAAGCCTTTTCTTTTAATTCTTCCTTCTATAAGAGTTCAAACCAAAGCTTTAGCCAAACACCTGCATGTATCCATTTCTTCATTACTTTACCAGTCTTGATAGACTAAGACAATTAGTGTCTCTGTACATTTATTAAATATATTGATTTTTAGGTCAAAAAATGTTTTTTGTGAGAAATTGTCTTGTCAAATAAACTGTAAAGGATCTTTATTTTATAAACACAAATCATCAAGCACTGGCGAGTTTATAGTTGGAACCAACCACATCACAACTAGTAGCTATTTGGATGGATTAGCTGATGTGTGTGGTACCTTGTAAAAAGCATCAAATGCCCTTAGGTCCTAATCAGCCATTGAACAGAGCCCTGGGCTGTTATCTTACTCCCTAAAAGTTCTTCCTGTATGGTGAAGGATAAGGACCAGAATTCTAGATTTCCTTGTTCCCGTCTATATTGGCTCCAGGCACAGGGAAACACCCCTCTCTGCTTATCAACTTGGGATGTGGATATAGCTCCACATTACTCTTTTGCAGATACACTCATAGAGTCATCATGCTGCCTTGCCCATGTAGGAACACAATAGCATGTAGAAACACAAGGCCAGCTCCAGATTTAGACAGCTTTATAGTGTTGCAGAACATCAGAACAGATGTGCTGAATCATGTCCAAACTCACCCAGACTGTTACCCCATCTCTGCCAGTGACAAGGTGGTTGCCTGGGGCAGTATAGAGGAAGGGGGAGGCAAACACTGTTATTTCCCCAAACAGCTTCCACCAATTGAACCTCAGGGGCCTCCTGTGCCAAGTTTGCTTTCTAGGTGTTTGCATTCCTGGATTTGCCTTCCTTGTTCATTCTCTCCTTGAATCTAAGCGAGTTTTGAACAGCAATAACATCCTGCAGCAGCAAGTTCCCCACCTAATTCACCTACAGTGTGAAAAAATACCTCTTTTTGTTTGTATTCAGCTTACATCTTACTCATTTTGGTGGGTCACTATTCCTTCACTGGGATGAAATGATGAGCAAACCATCCTTACGTGTTACCTCAACAACACTCATAATTTCATAGGCACTTCTATCCCTCTAGAATTGTTCCCTTTCCACAGTGATGTCACCTGGTTTATTTTGTTCTTATCTCCGTGGAAGTCTTTGAACTCCTTTGGTTATCCTTTTTGCTTCTCTCTAGCTTTTCTCTGTTTTTATGGCACCCATTTTCAGGTGGGGAGGACCACAACTGCCTATGTAAGTAGAATATAAAATCTACCGCATCTTGATGTTCCTGAGAACAAAAAGTAAGAAATCAGCCCTTGCACAAGTCTCAACATCTCCATACAGGTTTTATCAGAATTTGTTATCTCATGTTCCCCAAAGCAGTAGTTGTGCAACAGATTTGGTTGCCTTTCAGTCAGGTGTAACGTGATTCCTGAATGTATAATACTCCACACACCCAAGAAACCAAGCTGAGACTCTGCACTATAATTTTTCAAGTTGCAAAGCTTGTTTAAAACAGTCTTCTCCACCTGTGCTGGTAGTCAGATGTGGCAATTGAACTGCCTGTGTGACTATACTAAAAAATGGTTCAGTGGAATGATCTAAGCTAACACTCTTTCCCGCCCTTCTTGAAGTGTTGCTTTTCTTTGTTTATTAACCTGTATCACTCCAGCTGTCAGCAGCAACACCAATGAATGAATTAGCCTTTCTGAAGGACTGATAAGCTTCCCACACAAGAGGTGGGGTAGCAGAGAAAGAAATGAGCAGGTGAGAGGAAAAAAAAGGGATAAAATGTCTTATATTGACTTCCCACCAAGCAAAACCCTCATGTAAAACTGTGGTCTCAGAGGTGATGAGTAGCTGCACTGATTTCACCAGTTGTGCTTTTCTCAGGGAGGGATTCTGCAAATGGGAGGGATTTGGTACGGTTCCTGGGTCAAAGGGTTTTATGTTTATGCAGGCAGTGATGCTCTGAATTATTTGTCATTTCTCAGGTATAGGCCCACTGCCTGAAATATCTGCTTTACGACATCAACAACACACCATAATCTCCCTCCCTTAAAAATAAAAATAAGTAAGCAGATTGAGAGATAGAGCATAGAAGGATGGACAAAATAGGGATGCTAAGGGGCAGTGCAGGGGCAGACTGTTCCTGGGACTGGGAGAGCAAGCAAAGTTTTCAAAGTACAAGTCAGGAGGTTTAGGAAGACGAGATTGGAAAAACTGAAAAAGGAAAATGCAAACTCCAAACTCCCAGTGAGATATTTAAACAGTCTGCCTTCCTTAAACTTTGGATTTGCTGCAGTTTACATCACTAATCCTCGCATTCCTTACATGCCAATCAGGCCTCTTAAGGGGGCACTTGGACAGGGAGGTGGTCTGGGACTTGCCATTCCCGATAAGCAGAAAGTACTTGCACAGATATTGTATCCAATGTGCCTTTGCGGCTGTCAGACAAACAGAAGCAAGTTCTCAACCAAACGCACTCAGCCAGTCCTCTCCCAGTGCCAACCTATACCCCACCTGATACCAATTTATGCCAGGGAAGTTGTGTTAAAATAATTTTCCAGTTCCCTCAAAAAGCCTTTAGTATTCAAACAATACTTTGGAGCATTTCGTACTCAGAAGGTTGAGCTGTTTGCTGGCATTTTTCATGAAAATTTCTGTCATAATTTAATCTATTGAAAAATTATTTGCCTTTTTATCACAAATCACACATGTTTTGAATTAAAAAAAAAAACCATGGAAGTGCTAGCTCATGATTTATTTCAGTACAAAAGCTCTCAGCATAAGCACATACAGAATCAGTCTATCCATATGAATATTCATATGTTTATAGCACAAAATATCAAAAGAAAATAAAACAAGAACACTTAATTGCCTTAACATCCCTTTATAGACTAGCAAGCTAAAACTACAGAGAACTTTGATTTGTTAAGATGTTTCAATAACCAAACATTTTCCTTGCAAGCACATGTTCTTCAAGGACATATATCAGGTTAAAAGAGCTTATGTTAAAAAAAAGACATCTTAAACAAAGGTTAAAAATCACACCATGAAAAATGAGATCTTTCTGGAGAGCAGGTAACTAAATATCAGAGGAACATGTTATCTTCATGGAGAAAATCTGAGCTTTAAGTGAAACCAGAGGGGACCGGGTCACTCGGCGTGACCCTGCAGGCATGCTAAACAAGCCTAACTCCATTTCAGACTCCGTCATTGACTGCTGCAGCGAGGTGCTTGAAATGGGGCTGTGTAGCTCGACAGTATTGTTTTCCGTCTCCATTTTTCACAGGAAGCTCAGATGAAACCTCAACACAGAGAAATATAAGTATTTGCACTTAGATTTTTTTTTTATTCTTCCTCTGGAATTAACTATTTGAAGGTTTGGTGTTTTGATAAATCAGTGCAGTGACTGCACCTTAGTATATGCTCATACTGATTAGTTCAATTAGATCTAAAAGTCTGCATTAGTTATTGCAGTTAGTAGATTTTAAATAATAAATTTTTTCCTATACAATTTAATATCTTTTATGTTTCTTTATATCTACATGTTGGTCTCATTTATATTTTATTTGGTTTTCTTTTACTTCATGGTTAATAATATTTATTTCTCATTTTAAAAATTTATTTTTTTAAAGTTTATTTTAGTTGCTTATTTGATAGTTATTTGCTTTTTTTTTTTCTGTTTTCTGTCAGAACCTTCCCTTTAAGGAAGGAATTAAAAGAGGCAACATTTGTAGCTTGATATAAATGTTTTATGCTAAAGATTTATTTTATTTGTAGCCATCTGTGAGACTGAAATAACACAATAAAAATGTATACAATACCTGAATGAAATTTTCCAGAGTTCACTACCATCTTTGCCAACATTTCAAGGATATCTCCCTTCTTAATTTTTTTTTTCAAATTGTTTTATGAATGCAGCAAAAGACCAAAGACACTTTTTAGCACATTGAAATATTTCAAATTTAGAGCCAAATTTTTTTGGCTTGTGAAGAAAAGTTATGAGAAGATAGAGTGAGTACAGGGAGTCAGACCAGCTTGCTGCTATTGTATACATGGGTGCAGACATAAAGCTGGATAGAAACTCACATGGTCAAGCACCATCATTCAATAGAGACAATAATGCTAGTCACTACACTTGGTTAAATGCATCACTGACATGTAGAAGAGTCTCTGTAATAGTTTCAAGAAGCTTTTGCAGCTGCAGCAAGGTATTAATTCAAAGCAAGAATGGGATAAGACCAGCAAAAATTTATCCAAAGGATTCTCTCACTGCAATAATTTGATTATTTGCTTTTACTTCTTTATGTTGCTTTTCCAAAAGACTGCAAACCATTTGATGCATGAAAAGAAGAAAAAAAATTGAAAAATTGGGATTTGCCCCATTTTCTACTCTGGCTTGTGGATCTTAAAATCCTCGGTCCAAAGCAACCAAATGTCAGTTCTTATAAGAAAGCCAGTTGCCAGATGTTGTAACAATTGATGGCCCAGATGACAGAGGTCGCCATTTGTTTTGGGCAGCTGTCCTTCAGTGAGCGCTGCCCCAGAGGACCACAGGCAGACGCCAGATGGCTCTGAGTGGGTGCCCCAGCAGCTCTAGAGCCAAAGACTCCTGGCAGGGTCTTGGGGGATGCAGGAGATTCCCAGAAACATATCAGCAAATGGAGGTGGGATTTAAATTAGAACCTTTGAAGTCAATATAAGTTAATATGAATGAATTTGAGGCTGAGTATAATAATCCCCCCTTCAAGGGAATGGCAGCAGCAAAGTTGGGCTCCCACAGAACACCTAAATACCCAAGTCATTAAGCTTTCCTGTGACCTGTATATCCTGGGTCAAATTCATACGGAGACTACAAAGCCCCCAGGCTAAATTATATATGTGAGGACCCAGCTAATCAGTCTCACCTAATAAAGCTACAAGAAAATGCATGTTCCAAGCTGACATCACCACAGACAAACTGCATGTAAAAGTGGACTGTAAAACAATGACTCTAGTGCTCTCCAGCCTCAAACTGAGATGACTGGAGGGGAATCTGATAGAGGAGCTGTAAAATCATTAGTAGAAAGAAGGTGAATAGGTAACAATTGGTCACTGTCTTTTCAATGCAAGGGCTAAGAGTCATCAAAGGGAAACCAGCAGGACCCAGATTCACAGTAAACCAAAGGAAAACCTTCCTCACCAAGTGTTGATGTAACCTGCCTCAGGATAGGGATGGGACTAGAGGCTTATTAGTGTTCAGAAATGGCTAAATCCAGTTCAAGCAAATCTGTCAAGGTGCCTGAATACAAAGAATCATGTTTTTCCTTTGTACTTACATTCTTCTTCAGTTTATTTAATGCAGGCTTTATCAGGTACAGGCTGGTGATTTTGGTAGCTACTTGGCTGGACCACTGTGGCCATTCTGAAGGTCTCACCTTCAGCACCATATAAACAGTGTTTAACCATATAATGTGGAGAGGGAATGCCACTTTTAAAAAGGGTCCCTACGTGGTAGCTTATCCAGATTATCTCAGCCTCAGGAAAATGTTGTAAGGCCTCACAGCTGACTTTTTGTAGAAGATCTTTGGAGATATGATTTTCAGATTGCTTTTCTGTTTTCCCCCCCCGCCCCAGCAGAAAACCAGGCTGTTATGGAATGAGCTTATAAACAACAGATTTGCTTTAGTTCCTTATCTTTTGTGACTGCATAGAAACAATCTATTGGCCACTAGAAGCCTCAGGTTGAAAATCAGCAGTTACTGTCCTTGAGAGGTGGATTGCAGTCCTGATTCCCTTCTTACATTCCTTTATTTTCCTGGGTAAAGCCTATAGAGCTTAGCAGTCATGTGCCATAATCTCATGCTTGCTGCATGGCAGTTTCCAAGGAAACTCACAGGCTGCACATGCTAGGAGTGATCCTGAGGGAATGTCAGCTGCAATTGCTTTGGTGGATGCTTTCCTTGGAATGGAAGTTTACCCACAGTAGAGGGTGGGTTTTCCTTCTCAGATTAGGAATTGAGTATTAGAATGTGTTTTAAACAAAGCACATATATTGTTTTCTAGATAGAGATGGGAGGGTAAGACTTCACATTAATTTCATTCATTTAGTGTATTTTCTTTTCCAACCATTTTCCACCTACCTATTTCCATAGCCTAGTACTTGTGATCTGTAAAATCTTGATTGTCTCATTGACACTATTTTGTGAAGACTACTTTATTTAAAATGGCAATAACCATGTAGGAAAAAAGGGGATTAGGAAAACACAATAGGCTGAATAAAATAACCTATTTTCCTGGAAAGCATAAGCATTTGAAAAAGGTTACTATACTAGAAAGGAAAAAAATTAGATTAAAAGACAAGACAAAGATCCAGTCTTCTAATGAGAGTAGCACCTGATATCTCCATATTATGTGTAGCCAGTACTATCTGAGCATGTTTAATGTTATCAGGCTGCAGCTTTTCCGCCTCTGATATTAAGCCTGCCCGTACTGCACAGCTCCTGCACACCCCAAAGAGCAGAGTTCAGGTTCACAAATAGGGATATTTGTGAAAGTGTCTGCCCATATGCATACCGTTCACCTACTCATTTGTTCTGAAGTTACACAGAGCATGTATTTGGGGAGAAGATTATAGATTTGTTTGTGGTTTGTTTTTTGGTTTTTTTTTTGGTTTTTTTTTTGGTTTTTTTTTTGGTTTTTTTTTTGGTTTTTTTTTTGGTTTTTTTTTTTTTCTTTTAATCTTGTTGCTGTTGTTGGTTTTGTTTTCCTTTGTTTTGAGATCTGGGCAAACACTAATTTTGGTCCCCCAAATCAGAGATGTCATAATATATAAGGGCTGACAAAGAAAGAGTAAATGTATCTTCTAGCTTCTGAATACTGGAGGAATGTTTGCAGGAACCAGTATATCATTTGATAAAGATTTTTACTTTCCTTCAAGAACTGAATCTCAGACCATAAAGCATCAGAGTTTAAATGCAAACATTTCTTTCCGCCACATAATGTGGGACAATGAACAGAAAAGCTTGGTGATGGTGAGGAAGTCATGAACAGAAGGGAGAGGGCCAAAGCCTGTGTCTTTTTATTCTAAAACAGAAAAGTAACAAAAAGTAAATAACCTCAGCCAACTCCCTGCTCTGCATAAAAATATACTGAAGAGAAAATAAAGGTTGGAAGAATAGAAAACTACTAAATGTTGGCAGTTATTTTAAAATGGTATAAATTAGATAGGAAATCAGTGCCATATTATCACACAAAATATACAGTAGAGGAGGAAACACTGAAACACATCCCTAATTTTACCAAAATGCATTTGTTTCATAACAAAAATATGTATAAGAAAGAATGCATATCTAATCTGGAAGAATGTTAGCGTTTAACACTCTTTTCATCTTTGTGAAAATACTCCCCTTCTGGGATCTTGCCAAGAGAGAGAATTTGACAGGCTGACTTCTTCTAGGGAGATACTTTATGTCTAAACCCAGCTTCATCTGTGTGTCTTTTTCTTCTGAATTCTAGTTAGCATGTGATTTTGGTGGGTTTTTTTGTTTTGTTTTGGCTTTTATTTTTTTTTAAGTGGACGACATTATTTGATTTTGAACAAGAACACTGTGGTATATTATCTGGCAGAACTGAATTTATCAGATATTTGGTAGATATGTATACATGAAGAGTCTGCTCACTTTTAATCTATAAACAAAGACAGAAAACAATCTTCATTTGTAAGCTTCTACAACTGCAAAATGTAACATGGAACAAAAAAAAAAAATCTCCTTTGTGACATTTCCTCTCATTTACAACATCGAGATTAAAAAAAAAAGTTAGACAAACAGGAAGTTGCTCCAAAATTATAGCTCCTTCTATGAAGCTGACATTCTTGGTTGCCTGCACTCTTTGAAGAAGAATAATTGAACAGGCTCTAGTTACAGGGGCCAACTCTTTTGAAAGCAGAGCTCTCTAGGTGAAGGTTACTCTTTACTCGGGGGTTAATCAGGGACCTGGATTTCAGTCTCTGTAATACTGCTAGAAGGAAGGGATTGAAAACAAATTCCTCACTTCAAAATTGCTCAAGATTTCAGTCTCCAATGTTGATTGGCACTGATAACAGCTTCTCTGTTTTTTTCTCTCTCTAATGAAAGCATCATTGATAATCTTTTCTTTTCAACTGTTTGCTGACAGCTTCTAGATAGTCTAATAATCTATAAAATGCCAAATATTTTGATCTCTAATTCAGCAAGTCACCCTAACATGTTTGAACTTAAAACATGTGAGTTGGTTGCACTTGTGGTGTGTTGGTGCTGCATAGTGTTACAGATGGGAAAATGTGTACCCATAAAGAAAAAGTCCTTCTCGGATTGCAGCCTGGGCCCAGATTTCTGTTGCTTGACCTATGGAATGATCTGGAAGTCAACATCTGTTTCAGGCACCCAGGATGATGGAAATCTCATCCTACACAAAGAAAGAAATAAAAACAGCCAGGATGGATCAGACATAACCCAATAATCTGGTGGTAAAGAGTGGACCAAAATAGATTTGAGTGTATTGTGGGAAATCATGTGTGAGGCAAATCTGGGTTTTGGTCTCGTGTCTAGGAGGGAGTGAGGTGAGGAAAGACACACTGACAACAGCAATCTGAAACCAGCTGAGGATACAGAGGAAATTGGTTCTTATTTGGATCTTTTTAGTGTCTTGTACAATGTCTGCATCTTCTTGTCAGACAGAAAATGTCCTTTTTAAAATTCCAAGCATTGACTATTAAAAAGTTTCACAGATAATGAGAAATATTTCCCTGTCAAAAACCTACACTCCATTGCACTATATTATTGCCTTCCCTGCTTTAGGACTCGAGTAGAAGAATTCAAGCAACCACTCTCCAGGCAGTCAGGTAAAGCAGACTGTCCCTGCTGTCTTACTTTCTCCTAACTCTACATCTAAAAAAATCACCACCAAAAGAAAAAGAGAGGGAAAAAAATAAAAAATTAAAAAGGTGAGTAAAGAGAAGCCCTTAGTTCAGCCTTGACAAATGAGTTCCTGTTATTGCTGCCTAGCCGTCCAGCTGAAGGTTGCTACCTGGGTTTCTAAACAGCAGATGATTTGTCTTCATCTGAGCTGGTGCTGTTACGTCTGTCTAATGGGTGCATTTATCCAGACTATTTAATCTCATAAAACATTGTGGAAACTGCTTATTTTAATTCAGTGGTTTTATTTATACTTTTTGTATTTCCAAGACGGTGGCTGCCTGGCTGTTTTAGCCACTTTTCTTCCCTTCTGCATAACCAGACTTCTCTGCCTCTGACTTGGAGACTTTTTCAAGGGTCTGTAATGTTCCAAAGAGAGCAAGGAAAAGCAAACACAAGAGCCTCAGTCAAACGCGGTGATGCTACCGAAGTACATTATTCCATGAGAGAGTACTGCAATACTTTGGTCTGTGGTCCTGGTTTTATTTCTTCCATGAGGTGGGTTCTTTCATATATAGAGAAAGTGAGGAAGGAAATCGGCTCCCATTACCGAGTGCTTCACGAGAATGGAGTAACATTCCTGGTTTCCACTGATCCTGTCAAACTATTCAGCAGCATTTCAGGAGGAGCTCAACACCTGAAGGAAGAAGCCCCGAGCAGCTTGCCCGAGGTCAGGGGAGCAGCCTGAGAGCTCACGTTAGCGCTCCGGGGTTCCCGTTCCCAGCTGTCAGCATGGCTGCCGAGCTGTTCACAGAGATTACCTGTGGTCTGCCTCCTTACAGTCTTTCCCACTGTTTGTCAGTCCCGGTTTTTGACATCTCATTTAAAATTAGATCCCAATTTTGAAACCTGATCTGCGCGAGCGCCGCTCGGCAGCTCCAGCGAAAGTCTGCCTGCGAGGAAGGGCTGTTGGGATGGCAGCCAAGGATCGCAACTGTTCGGGGCTGGGATGCTCGCAGATTTGTCCAGCATTCAGCTCTCCGGGGCTGCCCCCCCGGCGGAGCCCCCGAGCGATGCTCCGGGGCCGTGCGCCCCCTGCCGCCCCCCGCCCGCCCCGCCCGGCCGCGCACACACAGGGCGAGTCCCTGCCCCTGGTATTTTTTCCCATCCCAGACCAGATGAGTAACGGCATATCTGCGTTTTGCAGCCTGTCACAAAATCAAGGCATCGGTGGAAGTTACAAGAGAAGAGTGCCCTCCCCTTCCTCCTCCCCCCTCCTACTTTCCCCCTGCCTCTTACACTATTTTTTCCACTATTCCCAAAACTATAAGGGGACATGCAACTTATTTGACTTTGTCCCTGAAGAAAAAGCTGAGTTATCTGAAAAGAACTCACAGGATAAGAAGGTCCTTTAAGAAAATCTATTTGCTCTTTTTTTTCTCACAGGTATTGTCCATGTAGGAATTTGCTTACATAGGACATAAGAGTATATCTGAGCAACAGGCCAGTAAAATATCACTCCGAACAGTTTCCCCCCCCATTCACCCACAAAATTCCAGCAATGTCCTATGTCCTGTGTGCCAGTCTGAAAGACAGATACGCCAGAGAAGATCCAGCCCACTGCAATTCCATCTATACTGGGATGTGAGTGCCTAAAATTAGTTCATGTTAAGAATAGGGTTACAAGTTGCTTAGCTCTGCAGACACAAAATTCATAAGATTCTTCCTCATGAGTGAGACTGACATACCCTTACTTGGTCACACAAGTTCAGGGGATATGGGTGCCTGTGTCTTATGTAAAACCCTGCTATAGGTGAAATTCAGCTGAATGCATATCAAACATCTGACTCAGATCAGAAGTGAAAAAACAAAACAAGCCAAACAAACAAACAAACAACCCCCCCAAAAAAACACCAAAATCCCCAAACCCAAACAAACAGAAAACAACCAAGACCAAACCCACTAATTTGAACATGGATTAGGTTCAAAATTAAGGCCTGTAAATGTATTTGTTTGAAGTCACAGGATGTGTCTGACCTGCCATTGTGGTCAACAAAGGTGAAACAATGATCAGCTGTTTCTAGTACAGAAGACTTAGGGTGCATTTTGCTTAACTAAACATCAGTATCTAGTTTCGTCTGGGGGTCCCTAGTGTTTTTTCTCATTCAGGATATGTCCATCTTATCTGCTGTTCTCATGCAGATATATTGAATAAGTCTCAACATCGATTGTCTTGTGAGACACAAGTTCAGGCAGTCGAACTGAGTCCCCAGAGGTTGAACCTCTACAGGGGCTTCAGCAATTGCAATGAAGACTCAGGCACTCAGTGCAACCATAAGTAGAGAGTGTTCCTATAGACTTTGTTATTGGCACTCTCCTATATTTACAAAGAAGTTCAGGACAGTGACTGTCTTCAACAGTCGAGAATCATTAATGTTGGAAAAGATTTCTAGTCCAGCCATTAAGCCAGCACCACCATATTCACCACTAAACCATATCCCCAAGTGCCACATCCATGTGTTTTTAACATCTTAGTGACAGTGATTCCACCACTTCTCTTGGGAGCCTGTTCCAATGCCTGGCCCACCCTTTCAGCAAAGAAATTTTTCCTAATATCCAATCTAAACCTTCCCTGGCACAACTTGAGGCCATTTGCTCTTCTACTGGTCCTTGTTAGCTTAATTTTCATGTGGAGGTCTAAGGGTTCATACAGATAAGAAAAATCTTGTTTTTGAGCTTCATCTCTAGACAGGATCTGATATTACAATGCAGACAGTACAGGAAAGATTCCTCACCACAGTGACAATAACGACCTCCGTTCTGGACTGAGAGGATGCATCTTAAAGTCTTTTGTGCTGCTGCAAACTGCCTAAAATCCAATTGTTTGTGATCTTTCTAAACAGGGACACTGAAGAAAATCAATCCAAATACAGTAAGGTGTAAATTTAAAGTGTTAAAACTCACTCTTAGTGTAAGTGTAAAAACAATTTAATACTGAATAAGGGGATTCTCAAAGCTTAAAGAGGTTTTGATAATCCACTTAAAAGAGTGAATAATTCTTGAATTTTCCCTATAGACAAACCCCTAATCTTTTGTCATAAATTCACTATTAGTCTTCTTGTTTGCATAAGTTTTATAAAGCTCACAGGTTCAATGTACCAAATAATATCCACCTACCTGCTGTTCAGCAACACCGTTACAGTAGAGACAGATGAGAACATTGCTGGGTTTTTTTGAGACAACAGCAAACTGCTGTCAGATTTTAGTCTCTCCATATTTTCCATCATTTGATATAGATATAAAAAAAAAGGTGATATATTATTTACATGCTTTTTTCCCCTGAGTTGCCAGTGCTTTCTAAATCCCTGACAATTCCTTAAAACACTGAATATTGCCTCTCCCCACTTGTGATGCAGAAGCAGGAGATTAATCTCAGGCCAGTATCATAATGATGCAGGGTTTAGTCTCATTAAATGCAGGACCTGTTCCCATTCCCATTAGAGCTTGGTGTTTAGCACACGTATCAGGAAAACACAGGACAAGGAATCATTTGTTTCTTCCTCACGAGAGGTTTTGAACCCAATTTTCCCACTTGCTCAGAGTGCCCGACTCAGCAGGTTTTTTCGCCTTCAGAAATCAGGAGATACTCAGCGCTAAGTCTACCTGCGTTGAACTAACAAGAAAAGAGAGAAAAGGCGCTCTGTTCTGGGAAGCCAGGGGTTAACGGGGAATACGAATGTCTCGGTAAAACCCCACAAATCTGGAGGGTTGTTTTTTGCCTGTGGGCAGCGCAGGGCCCCAGTCCCGCCGTGCCGCCGCGGGGCCAGGAGAGGGAGCCGGCGGCCCCCTCAGCCCGCGTGGCCCCGCCCGCCCTGCACCGCCCACCAGGGGGACCCCGAGGGGGGTTCCGGGGGGGTCCCGGCGGTCCCCCCGCAAGGATGGGGAGCTCAGGAAGGGGGCGGGGAGCCTGCAGTTCGGACAGACGGTCGGCGGCGGAGATTTGGCTACGGAGATGGTGGGTTGTCAGGAAGGGACAGGATCCACCTGGACGGGGCAGCAGAGCCATCAGTCTCCACAGGCTGGCCAAGCTGATGTTTAGGGATTTACACTGGGAATGACTGGGAGAGGAGGAGGGGAGGTGAAGAGAAGGAAGAGAAAGCCGACAGTGAAGTGCAGGGGTTGTGGACTGGCTTCGGATCCCATCCCTGGAGTTCAAGAGCAGGATGGATGGGGCTCTGAGCAACCTGGGTGTCATGCCTGCCCATGGCAGGGGGTTTCGAGTTAGATAATCTTTAAGGCCCCTTCTAACCCAAACCATTCTATGATTCTATGATTTTTAAGCAAAGGGTGCAGGGTGATACAGGTGGCGGACAGCTAGGAAATAACGAAAGAGGGTGGAAGGGCCCTGCCTGAGCACAGGCACATCCATGCTGAGCACATGGCGTATGGTGGAAGCTCTCATGCCCTCGCTGGGAAATCAGCACAAGAAAGGCTGTATCCCAAGTGCCTACACCCAGCACAGAGAGCAAGCAGGGCTGTGGTTTGGCTACAACCACAGAAAAGTGGTGGGACAGCTCACATGAATGGAGTGCTGCGGTGGAGGGGCATCAGCTCTTAAGAACGGCAGGGTGGGATGATGAGAAGGAAGAGTTGCCTTTTATGTGTGAGAGAAGCAGGAATGCACAGAGCTCTACCTGGAGACAGGTGATGACTCTGCTGAGAACCTTTTTCAAACAACTGGAAGAAGCCTCAAGGTTGTCCTTGTGGGAGATGTTAACCCCTGTGTTATCTGCTGAAGGGACAATACAGTAGGTTCCTCTAGTAGTGAGGAACACAAAACTGGACATAGTATTCCAGGTGCCGTCTCAGCAAAGCTGAATAAAAGAGAAGGATCACCTCCCTCAACTTGCTGGCATGGTTGAGACTTTCCCTAATGCAGCCCAGAAGAAAATCGCAAAGGCACATTGCTGGGTTGTGTTCAATCTGGTATCCACCAGGACCCCCATGTCCTCTGCAAAGAAGCTTTCCATCTGGGTGGCCCACAGCACACACTGGTTCACAGGGTTGTTTTTCCTCAGGTGCAGGACTTCTCCTTGTTGAACTTCAGGAGGTTTCTGTCAGCCCATTTCTCCATCTTATTGGGGTCCCTCTGGATGGCAACACAACCCTCTGGTGTATCAGCAGACACTGCTGACTTGCTGAGGGCACATTCAATCTGCTGTATGTGACCCTGCTCTGGGGAGAGCTTGGGTGATCTTCATAGGTGCCTTCCAAGTTCTGTGATACTGTGATTCTGTGGCACTCAGCAGTTTTCACACCTCAAGTAAATTACCACAATGAATAAAAAAGGGAGAAAAAAAGCGCTAGTATGAGTGCAACATTGCATGAGTACAATCAATATTCATCAAACAGAAAAAGCAAAAAATCAATAAGGTAAAAATTAAAGAGTAAAAGAAAAAAAAATTGTCTCTTGCAATAAACAGCCACAACTGTCTCCACTGCCACAGACCATGGAGTTTTTCTCATTCTGTGCATGCTTTCATCTAATGGATCCACATATACAGCAGGCAGAGTTAAGGCTACAGGGACAGTCATTTCATAGTTGTTAGGTGAGTGGTCTTCAACATCTGGTGTTGTTTCCATATGGCAACTTTCCTTTTATGCATATAATATGCACCTAATATATATATGCAAATGAATATCTATATATACACACATATGCATAAATACATATATATGCATTTTCTCCTGGGAAGTGTAAATCTGTCCTCAAGGCTTAACAATAAATATTAATAAATTGCCGTTGCTCTGTCTGAGAGAACAAATATCTAGGAAATCAGCTGGAAATAGATAAAGGCAGATATTTCAGTGCTAGTATGTAGTACATAGATACTTCCATTACAGATTTTTATTAAGACAAATAATGCTGATGAAGTTCAGGACTTGTCTTTTTCACAAGGTGAATTCCAGTTTTCCCTTGCATGTTTGTAAGGAGGTTAGGCACAGAGAAGTTTCACACAGGAAAAGGGGGATAGCGTGGAGCTCCTTCTGTCCAGAGCCATGGTGCCCTTCCAGCTGGATCTAGGACCATGACAGGGTACGGAGATGGTGGGTGGTATAGAACTCCCTTCATCCACAGCTGTGAGGGCTCTCCACTTGTAGAACCATGATGTGGTTCAGAATCAAGCTGTGGATGCTTCTCTTAGCTTGGGTTCATGTCCTAGTACAAGTTGCAGTGCTCTCCAGCTGAGTGCTGGAGGAGGGAGAATGTGCCACGATTTGGTTGTGACGCTGTCTGGGTCTGTGGCTGTCAAAGACAGAAGTATCAACAAATGGAGCATCTGCCTTCTGGCAGCATGGGAAGCCTCCCTGCCTGGGGCTTTGCCAGCCTCACACCAGGACTGTCCATCCCATATTTCCCCGACAGCCACAAGGCACTCATCCTGGGCCAATCATGTCACCAGCCCCACTGTGACAGGGGCCCACCATCAGCATTGTTCCACTGTGACATGGCCCCTACAATGGCAGGAGCTCATGTGGGGCCCAACCCTTGGCCAGCCAGCAAAAGAGTGTGGAGCTGTCTCTCCCCATGGTTGTGGGAAGCTTCCAGATCACTGTAAGACCAGGATGGGGTGCCTGTCTTTCCTGTAGAGCCTGGCAACTCTCTGGCTGAGTAGCAGAGGAGGGAGAAGACAGGAGCATGCTGTAGTTTGGTCACATCCCTGTCTGGATATCCTATCTGCAATACACAGGAGAAGCAAAGGAGGAGTAGCCTTCCTCCATTGCCACAGGCAGACCTTGGTTTCCTGACCTCCTCACTCCTCCCTACCTTCTTCTGTCAGCCCTTGTTCACTTCTGTCCTCCAGGGCCGTAGTGGGCTGGTGCAGGTATTTATCCAGGCACCACCAACATTCTGCTCCCTGTGACATGGCCATGACAGCATCAGGGCTGGTGCCCGGGGTTAATGCTCTGTCACTATGACATAGCTATTATCTTCCTCCATTTCTTGCAAGAAGAAACAAATGAAAATAATAATAACCAAACAAAAATGGTTAATGGTAATGAATAGGGAGGGAAATTAAATAGCTGTGAGTGCAGTTAAAAGAATTGCAGCTCAGCAAAGTTTAACATGAATGAAAAGCTGCAGGTTGTACCCACTACCAAATTTTAAAATTCTTCACCTGAGATGTATGAGAATGAATGTTAATCCTGGAAGAAATATGCTTGTTGTCATACCTTTGGAATTAAAGATGTCCAGTGCCAAATCCCGAACCTATGAGCGGCTGGGAGACTTGTGTCTTTCTTTCTCCCAAATGAGCTGAAGATTATTCTGGGAACTGTCCTGTACCACACAGTTGATTTAGCCACTAGAACAAAATCCGTAAATTAGCTTCCCTATGCTTCCACCGCAGACCATTACACCCTCTGTAACTGGCAGGACCAGAGGCAGTGGCCACTGAAACACAGAAGCCTCTGTCTGAACCTAAGGAAACATGTCACTACTGTGAGGGCAACCCTCTGACGCAGTTGAGGGCAATTGGCTTCAGGTGGTCCTGCTTGAGCAGGGGGGGTTGGACCAGATGCCCTCCAGGAGTCCTTTCCAACCTCAGCCATGCTGTGGTATATATGTATATTGTAGATTTAAGCAACCAGAAACTTTCCATTATGCATCCCTATACAATTTCCTCAAGCATTTAACAGTTTACACTAAAAATTTCCATGCTTTGCCTTAAGATAGAAAATGTTTTCAAGAGTATTTCAGTTATTTGTGAACTCACTTATGCAAACATTTAACTGGAGTGGAGTGCACTGGCTTTTTATGAGAGGGGGAAGATGGAGGAAGTAGTGTTAGGAAAATTTTAGCAGTCATCAGCTTCCATGTTGTACTCTCTTATGAGGCTACGACAGCAACATTAGCACGGTGTCAAATGAAGTCTGTCCTGGTTTAGGAATGGTATTCTCCAATTTAGTAGTCCTGCTAAAACCATGCTGCTGCTTCCCCCCTCCCCAACCCCCCCCCACC
>VYXB01002383.1:225912-237290 GCA_013397135.1 Pachyramphus minor | reverse complement strand
CCCCCCGCCCCTTCCTGCTCCAGCAGGATGGAGTTGACACTTGAAGGCACAAAAGGTGAAGATCATGGTTGAGATAAGAACAATTTACTGGAAACAGCAATTATATAAGAAAACAAACAGTAACAGCAACAATATTAATAACAAAAGGTTTGAGATAAAAAACGGCTCTTTCCCACCTACTTTCTCTCCATGGAAAGGGATGCCCTTCTTCTCAGGAGTGAGAGAGTGTCCTTTTTCCCCATCCCTGGCAATGATGAGGTGGTATGAAGCAACATTAGTGGCCATGCCCCTCAGCCATGTCTCCTCTTGGCTATCGCCCAAAATTAACCCTGTTCTTGGCCAAAACCAGGACATGGTTATCCCAGAGGTGCTCTCACCATTGCTCAGGGGCTCAGCCTTGGCCAGTGGCGGGTCTGCCTTGGAGCCAGGTGGCATTGGCTCTGTTGAACACAGGGGAAGTTTCTAAGCAGCTTCTCACAGCAGCCACCCTTGTAGTCCACCTCACCTACCAAAACCTTGTGATGCAAACCCAATAAAAATAAAAATGAACATAAAAATCCCTACATTTTGTTAAATAAATCTCAATTGTTTTGATATTCAGGAAAAAAAATAGCTGAAAATTAGCTGAAAAAAAGTGTTAATTCTGCTACAGCATTAATCTTTGCCACAACATATTTTGTCAAAGATAACAGAATTATGCTCCTGCAGTTTCACAGGTGGCAGGGGAAGTTATCTTCTGATCTCAGCTGATGCTAAAGAGAAGCATTTGGCCTTAATGTGGAGAACTGTCTCAGGATCTGGATGTTCCAGGGAGTTTATATAAATTTCCAGTGTGCAAAAGCCAGAAATCTACAAATAATATTAGGCAAGGTGAATGTTTCCTCAACAGCATCTATTTTCTCTTTACTCATTGGTATGCTCTGTTACAACACCAAAGACTCACAGTGCCAGTTCTCTTGCATTTCTTATGCAGTAAATAGCTTCGTACAGCATTGCAGTGAAATGAGATGCTGTAGCTAAGTGGTTAAGAAAATGTGCAATATATTCAGCAATGTCAGCTGGTGCTCTTGCTCTCTATGAGTTCTTGTTATGAGTATTTTCTTCCTTTTCCCTAACTAAACCAGCTAGGAAAAGATTTCTGCTTCATTTTAGCTGGGGAATGAAAGAGGACTGAATTTTTTGCTAGCCACATTGTTCTTTTATCTGCCAGTGGCTACTGAAATTGGAAATACTATGCATCATAACACAGCAGGCCATATAGCCTGAGGTGAACATACAGCCACCACTGTGTGTCTGTGTATTGATTTTATTTCCATGCTCTCTTGAAGAGCTGACCTTATATCTGTCAGCTGCCAGGGACCTCGGGTGATAATGACTTGAACTTTGTGGGTTTCTTATTAAAAGCTTGTGGCACTCAGAATGCCTTTTTGCATTTAATTGATATTTTGTCAAATTTCTTCCATCAAATGTTGCTGATTTGTCTTGCTGAATTGGCTACTTATGCAATAACACTGTTACAGATACAGAACCAAAATGTGTAGTGGTATCTTCAGTACTGTGTGTGTATTGAGTAATCTGGTATCTGGTAGCATGCATCATAGATATCAATGAAAGTCTCTTTGATCTGTCTATACTAATAAATAAAACAAGGCCAGAGACTGCTGTCATAGTCCTACGGCCCAAGGGTCTTAGGGGTATGTTCTGGCTCCTGTACCTTATCTGGGCTTTTTAAAATAACCTTATTTTTATATTTAATTTCTTTGCTTGTAGGGTGTGAAAGGGCATGAAGACTGTTATCTACCAGAGTGATGTTTTTATAACATGAATCTGTGGGAATGTGTTGCATGAAGTGTCTTGTGGCAAGAGGAGTGTTTGAGGGTACAGCGTTGACTGCTGCAAAGTTAAGAGTGTGTAGGTTGTGGGATACCCAAACCACTGCATTCTTCTCCACATGGCCTTTTGGGAATGGTCTTGGCAGAAGTTATCCCTGAACTGTGCCCAGTCATTGTCTCAGAGAACTTGAACTGGGACAGGCGAAAACCCTGCCAGGGAATATGCTACCAATTATGCACTGCAGAAGCCCAGCGGTCCCAGCCAGTGCTCAAAGTCACCGCCTGGCACTTTTTTATTTAACAGCGTAGATACGTCCTATGTTTTAAAGAATGTTTTTCAGAAATATTATGGGATTAGGTTATAAAAAAATTCTCTTACATCTAACTTTTCCCAGGCCCCCAATAGACTATGTATGAAGCCTTCTAATTTTTGTATTGTTTTCTACAGTACAGAACTGTGTCAGCATTGCCACTTCAGCTTAAAACAGTAATGTACTTGGTCTTTGCTAATGGCCTATTATTATTTTGGCCCTTTTTCCCTTGAACAATTCAACTGTCCTTGCTGTTTGGAGGCATTTCTCCAGATCTGTCTCCCTCAAGGATGCCTCCTACAAACTGGACTCTTTTGTCCCAGAGACAATCCTAACTTCAATTATGGAATATTTAATGTCTATAAAGTTATACATATTGCTTTCAGTTCTGAATGTGTGTCCAGTCTTTATTCAGATTTGAAAATTTCTGGATAATATGAAAGAAAACAACAAAGCAAAGCAACTAGTAGTTTCTCACTTTTTCTGTAGTCGTGGTATAACTTTTTGTAATACAAATGGAAGATAAATAGACCTCAGACTACTTCTAGCTTTTACAGTAAATGTTTTCATGGGACAGCTGTGATAGAAAGGTATTAGGTTTACTATAACTAGCAAATACAATTTCCATTTATTAATTATAGTTATGAGATACAAAAATCTGAAGGTATTTTGCAAGAGGGGCAGTATCAATGATAGTTGTTTCAACCACAATAGTGCAATAATGCCTTTATCTACTGATTAAAAAGTGAGTGATCCAGATTCAAGTAAATACAGTTTACTGCCTTTATACACAAACATACATAATTAAATAAAGTATTGAAATATTTCCACTATAAGTACACATTAAAAAAAAAGTGTGGAAAATATTTACAAGGGATGATTTCTCTAAAGGTGAAATATGGTAGTTACTGATGATATGACCTCTCTTTTAAAATTAGGAGTATTCTCTTATCTTACTACAGGTAGATTAGTTAATAAAATTAGTTCAGTTTCAATGTTTTTCCCCATGGCTTACTGTTGTTTTGCTTTTCTGATTTTGCTGTCTGAGTTAGAGTTTTGCTTGTCTATACAAAAAGAAGAAAAAACTCATTGTTTTGCTTAAAACTGCAAGAAGCTTTCTGGCACTTTTTACTTGCTTTCCTATTAAAGAGCCCTGGGGAAACTCTAAGGCTAATTTTTGACCATAACAACAAAAATTCTGCTTTTTACTGTAATAAAGCATGAGATTATCTTAGAGACTCATGACTCTGGGGATTTGGTCTTTAAGACTAAGCACTGATTATTACTAGAAATCAAGATAAAACTAATTCAGCTGATTTAGAATCAGCCCTGCCCTTCTAGAGATGCTGAATATGATGAATAGCTGAATGGTTTTTGCATATATGGTTTTGCATATATAGAATTATTTAGTTTATCTTTTGAAATGGCTTCATCATTATGAAAGAAACTACAATTAGTATTTCAGAAAACTTCACGGATAAACCCCCTTGCTCACCTCCCCACACTAATTGTGGTTTCCTTATCCTGTATGGTCTGTTTGTTTCACTGACTCACTCCAAGCCTGTCCTTACATATCAAGCTTTTCTGCTTCAGCGTATTCCAGGACTCTGCACACTGGAGAGGCTGAGCCTGAGAAACAGCTAAATGTGCATCCTTCTGATGTCAAATGTAAACGGGAGTGGTCTTGCCTTGTTTATTCTTAACAAGTCTTGACAGTGGCCCCTCACAAAAAGACAAGGTTTTCTTAGTAAATGTGTTCGTGATAAACTTGTTTTGATTGACAGCAGTGACAATACCCCTAAGGGATATCATACTGTAATGGAGCTCTTGCCTTCTTTTCACACAGAGCAGGAGTAATGTGTGCTGGGGCACCTTTGTGGATGCTTCTTTCTTTCCGAATAACTCTTTTGTTTTGGTTTGTTTTGTTTTTTTCCTGTTACTCTGAGTTTCTAGAAAGCATAAAGGTTCTTAAAACCTGCTTTGGAGAGATTCCTGTGAGATACCAGAAAAAGTGTAATTGAGATAGTTCTGTCATCTGCACATTTGTCTTTTTCTCCTTTAATTAGAACAAAATTCCTACTTGCAGGTTTATCTTTTGCAATATACATTAGTCAGTTGCTTATTCTTGCAGAGTATTGTATCAATACATCATCATCAAAGGTGACAGCTGTGTGAATCTGTCACAAGAAATATAGTAATAATTTTATTATTGTCTCTGTTGTTAGAATGTGTTCAGGGCAGGGCTGCAACATCTCTACTTCTGAAAAAATGTCAAACATTAAATGCCATATGACTAATAAAAACACTGCATACAGCGTATGTATGTGGGTACGGTACATATATATGCTGCACAGACGTGTATTTATAGTAACACGCTGTAATTATGGTGAAAGTTCTGTCAGCATTTCCAGTGTAAACATAATTTTCAGGATTTATTATACAGCTATAGGATTAGGTACCAGATAGAATTTGGCAAATGAGGCCTCAGCCTGGATAACAAATTCTCCTACAGACTTCTTTTTTAAAGAATTGCTTTATAATATATACAAACACAAACAGAAACAGATGTTTGCAAAGTTTTTGTTTGTGCTGCTGTGATTAAAAACTAGCACAGGTTTAAGAAGTTTGCTTCAGAGAAGTATTTAAGTTAAAAAAACAAGGGAAAAAAAAATATTGCCCAGCATAGATCTGCTTTTTTTTTTTCCCAGTGTTTCAGGCTTTTGGAGTTTTTTTGATAGTGAGGAAATATCATGTCTACTGTTCTTTTCTTTGGTTGTTCCAGGCTTTCAGGGGACAGAGAACTGCAAGCTGACTGATGTCATCACCAAGCATGCCTTGGTGATGTTGTAATTGCATGTGAGATCTGGTTTCATGAATCTCAACACTTTGCAGGCATCGTAGAGAATATGTTGTGCTCCTGTTGGAGCTTGTATTTATATGACCAGATTCTGTTTTATTCTGATGCTCTCACAGCTGATGGGAAGACTCTTATTCAGGTGGACATGGCCTGTGAAAGAGTCTTGCCCACTAGAACTCTTATCTGCTGAAATTTAGGTGATAGTTTTTCTCCCTGTTTTAGCACTTGCTCAGAGCAAGTGGAAAAAATATAGAGAATAGCTTTCTGGGTACTAACTATGCCATAGTGGGACAATTCAACTTCTCTTTCCACTGAGATGAGCTGGCTGAAATCCGCTCTGACTGCAGGGCAGAGGAGCTCCACAGTGTCTCCTTTAATCTTGGTTCTGCAGTGTGCAAACCCAAGGACCACTTGGTGGACATCCAGTTCTTCATGGTTTTCTATATGTTCTGAGGGAAATGAAGATTGAACCTACTTGCAAAGAATTCTTTGAACCCATTGCTTGGTTCAACATGAAGTGTTGTGTACACATTTGGAGAGGAAAGAAATATTCAGTTGCTCTCAGGCTTTTCAGATATGGCTGGTTGGGTCAGGCAGACCCAGAAGCCCTTGATATCACGCAGCATACAGAGAGCTTGTCTTGGTGCAGAGCCACTGGAGGAACTTATCCAAGCCATAGCTTTAGGGACAGACAAAAACATTGCATGGTCACAACAGCAAGTCCAAATAAACAAGCATTGCTTTCTTCCACCTTCTAGTCTGGTGTTATTCACAGCAAATATCCCTTCAGTTCTTTCTATCTGCCTCACAGAAACCCTACTGACCCCTGCTCCCCCTCTTTTTGCTCCAGGGCAAGGTTGTAGGGCTATTTGATGATGGTTTTATTCTCACTTATTTTTCTCACTTTTAAGTAGTCAGTTTTTTAGGTAGATAGTTTTTTTGTGATTATTTACTAGATAAAAAAAAAATAGTCAATTGCCATTAAGTTCTAGATAGACCAAATGACCCATCT
Organism: Pachyramphus minor; assembly: GCA_013397135.1. Lineage (NCBI taxonomy): Eukaryota > Metazoa > Chordata > Aves > Passeriformes > Tyrannidae > Pachyramphus > Pachyramphus minor. Next base: position 231,278 of record VYXB01002383.1, on the reverse strand, counting down.
CATCTAAAAACAGTATGGGGGAAATTTCACCTAAAATAAAGGCAGCTGAATGAAGATTTTTCATAAAGAATGATGCAGACCTGTTACAACAGGTCCAGAGGAGAGCTACTAAATTGACTAGAGATCTGGAACACCTCCACTATGAGGAAAGGATGAGAGATTTGGACTTGTTCAGACTGGAGAAGAGAAGGCTCCAGGGAGACCTTATTGTGGCCTTTCAGTATGTAAACACTGCTTACGAGAAAGAAGAAGAAGGACTTTTTACCATGGCTTGTAGTGGCGGGACAAGGGACAATGACTAGATTGGACATAAGAAAGAACAAAGCTACAAACACACATTGTTATCCATAAAATAGAGATGTTTGTAGGGTGTGATTCATGGTGATTAGTCTCCATATTCCAGGTTAGGATCTTGAGGTCTGGTATATTGATTTATGCAATCATTATGAGTGGACAAAGGGTAAACTACCCTGACAGTGAAAGCTGAGTTTTCAGTTATTTTCCTCACATCTGAACCATCAATTTGTCAGCCGTGGTGTATGAACCAATTCCTTTCTATCTATACTAAGGTGCAGCAAGCCTTCAGTTTGGAAAAATTAAGGTGAATAAAGGTCATCAAATCTCTTTATCTGATTGTAGCCAAGAAAATTGCTGAAAGCAAGCAACTATGCTGCAGGCATATTGGTGATTTTTCAAATGCCATTGAGTAGAACCTTCAAATTCAGTGCAGTCATAGATCATGGACCTCACTGCACGCACGCACACACATATGGAAAAAAAAAAGGAAAATCCAGATTTCAATGAGAATATTCCCTCACAGGAATTGAGGATTTGGTTTTGTTTGCAATTTCATCTTTTTAGTCTTTCGGTGTCTCCTAATTTGTAACCTCCCCTTGGTCTTGCTTTACTTTTATATATTTATTATTATTATTATATTTATCTATACTTAAGCAGTATAAAGACAACCACAGGAAAGCTCTAGGTGCACATAAAATTAATTAGATTTACAATTCCAAATGAAGGCCAGCAAACAACATTGCAATAATCCCACAGAGAGAACAAATTAACTCAGTGATCCAATAAATCAGAACAAGAGAGCTGTGTTTTCTTTTTCACCTCCAAGAAATAAAATTTGAACTTGTCCAAATGCTTCACCAAATAAATGACTCTTCAAGGATGCTCAGAAGGTCATGATGTTTGACTGGGTGGTTTGTTTGTGTTTTTTTCCATAAAGGGAATAATTAAACACACCTCTAGTTTTTGTGTATGTGATGTGTCTGAGTAGGTATGACCTTGTCAGCTATTAAGACTGAAATTTCTCTGATGTCACTACTTCTATTTATCATGTTCCAGCCAAGAAAATACCCATCTATTTATTAATTGGTTGAATAATTATTAATAATTACAGTTGTGCTAATGGTGCCTGTTATTCTTTGCAAGACAATGGGTGATGAGTAAATGTATATTGCAGCTGGGAATGGGTGACCAAAAGCTAATGTTCTGTGTCAAAGCATAGGGCAAAAAAATTCTTTCTCACTGTCTAATAATCATGTCCTGTCATAGTCCCAGATAAGCGCTTGGGCAAAGGGACCATCATATGCTTTATTCACCTAAGAAACAGTACCCTGATCTGGTTAACACTTATATCCCAGATTTACCCCATCTTGTTTTAGGATCAAAGTGCCCTGCACCTCTTAAAAGCATAATGTCCTTCTGACATGGAGTCCCTCCCATTTCATATCCCAGAGTAGATAGGGAGGCACAGATATCTGCAGAATGTAATTCAGACAATATGAGTCCAAATACCAGCATTTTTATCAATTACGATTTTACACTAGGTGTTGGGAATTAGAGAGAGGAGACTTGGTTTCCTTCAGTGTTACTATAAATGAGAAAAAGTGTAATATGAGCCATGGAAAGTAATGTAATGAACTAATTATTTTTAGGTGGTTTAAGAACTCATGGAATTACGGTGTCTTCCTTTAATTTCTAAAATGAACATTTGAAAACAAAGAATTAACGTTAAAGGCAAAAGTACCTGTTCACTGACCCCAGGCCTTCCTTCTTGATTCAAAACAATTGTAGCAAATTTGAGAGACACAATTTGCCAAGGTTAATAGCAAAAAGTGAAAGCCAACACTGATGAACTCTCTTTCTGCCTGCATGGATGGACTGCTATCCAACCGCATCTTGAATGCGATTAAAAACATAATTTGACTTTGAAATCCAAACGTATCTAGCACCTTCCTCCCTAGAGGATCAAACCAGACGTGCCTTGTTTTTATCCTGCTGGCAGCTAAATGTAATTTCCTAGGTAGACATCCACAGAAATCTTGTGATATCTTAAAAAGTAAATTTCATCAGGGTAAACACAGCTCTAAAGCATTAGACCAATGAAATTTTAAACCCCATTTCACAAAGTTATATTTCACAAAAGTGGAAAGCAGTTTTTATTCCTTTTTTTGCTGCAAATTTTGTGAACATATGGTGTAATGTGGAAACATGGATAGTCAGAACAGTTAGCAGTTGCTGTGGTACTGCTGGCTTATTTCCACTTTACAAATTCATACGAAGCTAAAATATCACGCTGGTGACATATGCTTACCGGCTCTCCATTTACTGCCTGCAGCTATGGGCTCCTGTATTCTAATGGTAATGCTACAATCTGTTCACTGACAGCTCAGGGGGCCAGATGATATGCACACTACTGACAGGGACATCACTTTCATGAAACATTTACTTCTCTGCACCTGAATATTGGAGTAATCATATAGAGAGTCGACACACCATGAAATAGAGTTAGACTGAAGATTCTGAGAAGAAAATAGCAGACTGTCACTCAAAATAAAGTTCATTTTATACCCAGCAGAGCTAGGTTAAAAGACATTTCCATACACTGAAAATGCTTTCCATCTTTAAAGCTGCAGTTTAAAAGAAAAATGTTTTCCCTGTATTTTTCTTCAGTGGTTGAAGGGATAATTACACTCCGAGACTTGCATTTGAGAAACTTGTATGTTCCTGTCCTGTGCTATTGGAATGAAGTCAGAATTACAGTGGGTAGATGGGCACTGAAAATTCAACCCTGACACATTGTCAAAAGCACGACCAAACTACCCCTGAGTAACTTCATTTCATTTCCTGCCAGGTTGGCTGTAAGGTTTTGAACACATGAAGGCCATTTACATGAACCCATCTCTCAGATAAGATCTTGCCACCTTACTGAGGCACAGGTGCAGCTGAGCTTTTGGTAGTGGATCAGTGCCCAAGGAAACGTACAGCCAGGATGGGATTAGGTGGATGGTGCTGGGGAGATACATCCATGAGCAGCTACAGTAGTCAAAGGACTGACTGTAGGATCAGGATCAGCTGCTCAGAGCAAGAACTGCTGGAGTTTTCCCAAGCAGGCCCAGGCAAGGTTGATAATAAGCACATTCAGGTGAGAGTTGGCAAAGTGTATAATGCATTGCAGAAATGCTCTATTTTACAGGAAAGGGTAATGAGAAATTCCAAGGCAAATGGTTAATTTAAATATGCAAAAATTTGAGAAAAAGCCTAAAGGACTAAATAATATTTTCTCAACTTTTGTCATTCCCATCAGAAGACAACGACCAATTATCTAATATTACAAAAGAGACAGAGAGCAGTAGAATAAAACAAAGATTATTTCCTTGCTGATTTAGACAGGGCAAGGATAAACATATAATGTATGAGCCAGCAGTTGGTAAGGATGGAAATCACCTTTCCAGCACCCTTATTACCTGTGAATAGAAATACAATATTGACATTAATATATTTTCCATGTTCTGGCCTTTGTGAAAGTATTTATGAGCAGAGATGGCACTGGAGAAGAAATTTAAACAGTACTAGGCAGATGTGGATAAAGTAAAAAGCTGGACTGGAAGGCACAGAATGAAATACTATCTGGAAAGAAAAACAATCATGAGGAAAAAAAGGGTACAGTTTGAAGTGTTCCCACATTAATATACCACTAAACATGAAACGTCACGTGAATTTAGAAAGGAAGCCCACAGAAAAAATGGAGATTGCTAAGAAGTAAAGCTTGTGATTGCCACTGCTGCTGATCAGGGATTCTCCCTGTCAGTCCATTGAAAATCTCCCCAATGGTCCATTGAAAAATCTGATTTTTGCTGCAGTGAGGAAAACTGCCTTGATTATGCTATGTTGGAATTATCATACACTAGAACAGTGGAGTCTGGTCAGACATCATCATATCAGTGTCTTATCAAATATCCATGTATGTAATATAAATCTTCATAGCTACTTGTCTAATGCACTGAAAACCACTCCAGTGGTTATTTCAACCCTTTTCCAAATTCTGATTCTGTGTGTATTCTTGGTAGACAGATTGTGTAAAGCATAGAGGATGTTATCCATGTCACGTTATAGAGTTTGTTCTATAATACTTCATGTTCTTAAGGATTTTTCTCATAATATGCTCATTTTGTGACCAAGGAAAGGGTTTTCTATTTAGGTGATCTTTCGGCTTTTTTCAGAATGACAACTGTCATTACATTATCTTGCAATGATTACAGGGATCTCATGTCATCAAGATTTTCTGTGTTCTAGGTTTTAAAAACTTTAATTTGTGTTCTAAAGATGTAGTACAAGTAATGTACTTTGGATGTACTAATTGGAACTTTTTTTACTGAAAGGTATTACTGCACAAGAATTTTCTATGAAGTGACTTGTTTTGTAGAAAACTCAAATGTCTGGATTTAGTTTTTGAAAAAAAACTCTGAATAAACAGAGAAAATATTTTTACCTAATTGAACAGTTATTTTTAAACAAAAGTTAATTGGAAATAAGAAAAAAACACATCTGTAGTTGTGTTTGTGTTCTCTTTTAAAGCGAGAATAAAGTACATAGAGGAATAATTGAAAAAAATGTATTTTTCACCAGAAACTAACATGCCAAAAAAAAAAAAAAAAGACATAAGAATACGTACAAGATTGAAAGATACCTACTTTTTCATCTATTCCAACATTTCAGAGAAAATATATAGTATATCCAACCAGGTATAGTAGTTGTGTTTTATAGGACTACTTGGAAAGCCTTTTCTGCTTATACGACAGCAGGGATGGCTTAAGGAATGGAGGCTGCTATGGAATGTGTACACCCATTTTACTCTTTTATGGAACATTTATTTATACACCTCTTATTTTTATTTATCCATCTAAATTTACAGTAGTATCTTAAAATTTTATTGTAAAGACTGCTTTTATTTTATCATAAAATATGATATCCTCAGTTTTGTGTGTGAAGATAAAGAGATGGAGCACAAAATCTCTTCATTAATTTTCCCCAATTTTAAGTTTCTTCAAACACACTACAATACAACTTTTTTT
>VYXB01002383.1:126741-225891 GCA_013397135.1 Pachyramphus minor | reverse complement strand
TTTTTTTTTTTTTTTGTTGCCTTAAGCACATTCTTGTAGTACTTCCTCTAGACTGAGAATGCTATAAATGCAGTGGGGACAGGTTAATGCTCTGGAATGTAGAGTAGCACTGTAACTGTATTTTTATGAGGTAATTTTAATTAATGTTACATCTCAATTGCATCAGACTTTTTGAAACTGAAACGCAGCCTGAATTTCATAGAATAACATACTGGAGTATAAAGTGTAGAAAATAAGTCATTAAGAAGACTCAGTTGGATTTTGAAGAGAACAACTCTCTTCATTCCATTATCCCTGAGACACTGGGGGGAAACAGCTTTCTACCCAAAATATGCAGACTGCTTGTATTTGAAACTTTTGACATTTCACTTCTAAGCTTACACACATTCAAACAATGAAATAGGGAGTCTACTCAGCAGAACTTACCACACATATGTGAAATAAGTGAAAAATCCCTGCTCCATGGATTAACAATATGTTCAGTATCCTTTCTTTCTAGTCTCATACTCTGCATATTCTCATTGTACCAAGTAAATTTTTGATTAGATATTCACCATTGGCTAATTTATTATACAAATGTAAAATAATGTATTTCCTATCTTCTTTGACTCATCCGTCTATGATATGGCATGCTTCTTTTTTTTTGATCCTCTTGTTACTTTGTTGGATTAACTAAAAAGAAAAACAAATGAAACATAGAATAACGCAAGGGCTAATGTCTTTAACATGGATTCTTGGAAATCTTGGAGCAACCTAGCTCTTTCCCTCATTATACCACCTCAAGCCTCCCATAAACAATGGAGCTGGATGACGACATGTAGATAAAGTTTGTTTGCTGTTCTGCACCTAATTCTGTGCTTCAACATGTCTCTGGTCTGTATATTTGTCACTGGCAGTGACTTTTTGAGGTGCTTTTTCATCCTCTTCCTGCAGCACTGGAGCTTCACGGACTGAAATTGAAGTCACTCAGGTGCAGCCAGCAGTGGCTTTTCCCTAATGCTGTCTGATGGTGAGTCCTGCACTGTGTCTCTCCTCTGAAGGGGAACTGATGGAGTTGCTCCATCCCAAAGGGCATGCTTGGCAGCTCCTTTCTGCCTCAAATTTTCCCAGGTCACTCTTGCAGTAGCAAATGTGGACTGATGGCTTCAGATCAGTGGTGCTCTGAGGCTTCCTTTCTAGCTCTCAGGCGTTAGTGCCTGGACAGTGAAGCTTGAGGATGGTGCCTCATTTACAGTTTGCTTTTTCAAGTGTGTGTTCTGGAGTCTCTTAACTTTTCAGACTACATAACTGCTCTTGAGGGGGACATGGGGAGCAGGCACTGATCTGGTGACCGGACCCGAGGGAATGATCTGAAGTTGTATCAGGGGAAGTTTAGCCGGATATTAGAAAAAGGTTCTTTACCCAGAGGGTGGTTGGGCACTGGAACAGGCTTCCTGGGGAAATAGTCACAGCACCAAGCCTGACAGAGTTGAAAAAGCTTTTGAACAATACTTTCAGGCACATGGTGTGACTCTTGGGGATGGTCCTGTCGAGGGCTAAGGACTGGACTCGATGATCCTTGTGGATCCCTTCCAATGCAACATGTTCTGTGACTCTGTGATTCTGTGATTTCCCTGAATTTCATGTTCGGCATGAAACCTCCTTCCTTATAAAAAAAAGTGATTATTTTTTGACAACACACATCAGAAAGACACTCCCAGGTTGACTGTTTCAAACACTTTTGCAACCAAATTTAATTTGCGTATTTGGGTAGAAAATAATAATAATAAGCTAATTTCTATTAATTGACATAAGATCCTCTACTCTACAAGCTTCAGCTCTAATCCAGGCTTCTTCCTTTTCTCAAGCCAAAAGTTAAAGTAAAGAGATGCTTTCATGAACCCAGCTATTCGCTTCAAATGTTTTTCCATCACAGAACAAGAACTGATACACTTTCTCCAACATTGTGCTGCTTGGTTCTCATCATCACTTTGGTGAGTCAATCTAATCTACTCTGGCTACCCCAGATAGTCCCATTGCTTATTCTGGAGTTGCATGAAATCTCTGGGTAGTTCCCCTTCAGTCAGATCCTTCACTGCCTTTGAGGCACTTGCTGTGACAGTCCCAAGCAACCCTTCCAGTTGTCTTAGAGTAATTTTCCTGCTTACTATTTGCCTCTAATCAAGTAAAGAACATGTAGCTGGCCACCCAGCTTGATCCTATAACAGAAGAAAGAGTCACAGGACTGAGTCCTGTGGGAAGGGGTCATCTATATGCATGGCTGCTCATGTTGAGAAAACCAAAAAAGTTGTGTTGTCCAAACCTAAAACTAGAATAGATAGCAAGTGATTTGATTCTTTGAACAGCTGTTTTGGCTTTGCATTTATCTAGAAATAGCTGTGAGGGCTTAAAAGAAAGATGGTAACTACTGATGGGATGAAAATAATAACCAAGAGAAGAAAAAGGACTTGTAGTTATCTTCCACCCACAATGACAAAAATCAAAACAGTCAGTCCTCCCAAAATCTATATATCCTACTTCTGTTTCTCTACCTGTCACTGCCTGTTTTTTTCCAAGTTTTACCCTGTAAGCCCAGTGAGGCCGATATCTTGCCTTCCCCTCTATTCAAACATTATTAGCTCAGGGATGATAATGAATTTTAACAGGGTTTTAAGAAGTCTAATCGGAAAATTTTCTTCTTCTGAGTCTAAGGTCTGTCTTAACTCTGCCTTTGTTTGGAACAGGTCCCCTCTCCAAGATTAGCCCTGGAGACATCAGGTGCCAGCTCTGAGAGTCACTGACTGGTCACTTCAGACCTGGAAGGGCTGCTCTCTCAGCACAGAGTCTGATGACTCCACTGTGGCCTACACTTGCAGCTCACATTATGGTTCATCTCAAATGTGGTGGGGCCACCAAACTGCAGGTAGGTCAGTCCAACTGCACATGGGTCTTAGACCCTCTTTGCTGGTGTGCAGTAACCCCAGACCATCTGCAGTGAGCCTGCTATTGATGTGTAGGTAAACTCCATGTGGACAGCACGTTCATTTGCATACGTCAAAGTGGCATCAAGATTTTAATTTAAAATGTTAACGGGCATAAAAATAAATGCTAGTAGATTTTGATGGAACAAGAAGTTAAAATAACTTTGGGACCATGTGGCCCCTACAGAGGCATCCAGATTCATTGCAACTCTGCTGATTTCATTACCGGTTTATCTACAGAGAGAAATCATTTCAGACTCTGGCATAGTAGTTTAAAGAGGAATAGCTATTCTCGTCACCCTGTGAACTAATGAACTTAATTTCGAACAAGGGCATATTTTGCAATTAAATTTAAAATAAAGTAAGCAAGTTGAATAAATTAAGATTGCTCTAAAAGATGAGAAATATAGAGAGTTAGTCAGATCTGGCATTTTCAGAATGGAATAAGTTTCCCTTCTTCTCTTTAGAGTTTCCCTCTAAAGAGAAACTAATATCAGATGTGAGTTTTGATCCTGGATTGGGTAAGATCTTGAGCAAGGTACTTAACTTTTCAGTTACACTTCTCATTTTAATTTTTTATAAACCCTTATTGTTCTAACAGCTCATGCAGTAGATGGCTTTGAGACTTAGAAAGTTAGTGTTTTTAAATAATGACTTATAATATAACATCATAATTTAAGCAAAATCACTCCCTTTGGAACCCTTGAGTGAGTATATATATCCAAAAATGCAGATGTTGTTAAGAGCAGCATGTACATATCTGAGAGCAACATTTGGGCCGCTTAAGTCAAATGAAAAAACTTTCACGCTTACATACACAGTCACAAACCCACCCTGCTGTGAAACTAAGTATCTTTTTTCTGATTAAATGCTTACTCGGTTTGTCTGTATCACAGAGTGACTGCAATAGTAATAAAGTTGTGATGTGGCATAGATTAAACCTTGAGGACTTTGTGGTGGTACATTTCTAGATAATTATATAATCAATAAGAATAACACTTGTCTCTTACAGAGCAACTTTTATCTCTGGATTTTAGGTTGTACCAGCATGTAAGGTTTAAATCTGAAAACAAAACGATTTAATCTGGTGGAAAAATGCAATTATTGCATAGAAACGGACTTTCTGCTGTCTTCTATTTCTTTAATGGAATTGAAATTATGGATTTATTACTCTGTACTTGCTACAGCAAATGAAAGTGATCCTCAGCAGAGCAAGTGTGAATGCAGAAAGAGTATGGAGATTGTTGGTAAGGTCACGTTTACAGGCTCAGGGCTATTGTCTAGCGTGCAGCATTAAAACAGGCAAATTGGGGTTTCTGCTGAGGGGAAAAGGGGCAGCAGAGAGGTGGGGATCCTCCTGCCTTGCCGTGGATACTTGCTAAAGAGATTGTCAGCATCCTGCTGGTGGTACTTCATTGGAGCCCTACTGGGGCTCCAATGTGCCTGGTGAGGGTGTGAGGGGGGAAGAAGCTCCTCTCTCTTGTCTCTCTTGTCCTCAGCTGGGCTACAAGCCATATACTGAAACCTTAGGGGTAGTGTAGTATTGCTCCCCAATGTCCTGAAGAGCTCTTCCTCCCACAGCAGCTTCCAGTGTGGGCTGCAGAACAACCTCCTGAAGGCAGAGGATGTCTCAGTACAGTCACCAGTGTTTTCCAGGAAGCTGGAAAGACATCAAGAGGTGGGCACTTTTCTTGTGTAGTACCTTTTCTTAGCTCCTCTGACACTTCTGTGAAACTGGTAAATTTTGTTTTCATGTTTTCCTGCTCGAGAAAGTCACTTTAGTGGATGATTGAAGGCAAAATTTGGCAGTTTTAATACTTATAATCCAAATTTTGTAAACAAAGCTTTGAAATTATCCAAGTCCTACACATGAAAATGAAAGGTTTCAATTCAAAATTATGTGCTGTGTCTAGATTTATCTTTGTTCTACAAGAATAAAATAATCAAAAAGATAAAAAATATATAATTTTTTAAAATTAAAAATTATTACAAACTTTTTCATTTGACCTCATTTATTTTTTTTCAAACTATTCACATACTTTTTTCCACTAATTTTTAAGCACTTGAGATAATGTCATTGTTAGGAACATATTTTGCTAAGTTCTATTAAGTAATATAGGATATTAAAGACTCTTCCATGCCCTTTCCTCTAGGTATGGACTTTTCCCAACCCCAAATCCATCTCAGGATTAAACCCCAGAGGGCATCCATCTCATCTCCCCATGCTCTAATTTGTCCCAGGAAAAAGTGAGGCCCCTGGCTGAATGTCCATCTGCCACTCTGCCCTGGTTCTGGCCTAGGTTCAGAAAGGGTCTGGACATGTTCCCAGGCCTCCACACTGCAGCCTCTTGGAGACCACTGGGATTGACGAGAGCTGTGACTTAGGCTAAGCACATTAACAGCACATGCAAAATGATGACTGAGAAAGGATGATAAAATGTGATGAATGTGATAATATGGCACAATTATGATAAAGTGATGTTAAAAGGGAATTATAAATGCTGTCCTTCAAGAGTGAAGCAAACAGTTCAGTCTCAACTCATCAGCTATTCCTAGGAGACATCTTAAACTGGATGTTTTGACAAAATATCAGTAATATCGTTATTCTCAGTGACTAATAAAGACCCTGATATAAGATCTTTTTGGGGCTATCTGGTTTGTCCATTGGAAAAAAAAAGCAGATAATTTTATCTCTATTACTTTGACAGACCACTAATTTGTTTTTTATATAATTAATATTGGCTCAGCACCAGTGAAGCTTTACTAAATTTAGGGGAAAAAAAATCTTCTGGTTTAAGATACTGAAAATCAGTTAAAAATCACGACTTACCGTTACTATGCTGGGATTTTCTGTCATTGATTACAAGCACAAAATAGTATAAAAATATTTATACATATGGATTGCAATGTATAGTGAAATTCAAACCAGAAGAATTCCTGTGTGTCTTCCCCAGCCCTTTAAATCATAATTCAGATCATCTGAGAAAAAAAAATGTTTTTATAAAAATGAAACCCCACTATAAAAATAGAGAGGAGCAAAATGTGGGATTTCTCACTACATAAGTTTAATTATAAAAAGATACTTTAAAATGGGGTCTGGTTGTCCAAGATTTTCTATGTTGTGAACAGAAAACTGTTCCAAAGGGTGATTGCAAATTATGGTAAGTTTCTGCCCAGAAACACCTCAATAGTAGCCTCTCACTCCCTTTCAGCTGTGAAGGAAACCAAACAATATTCACCTTGTTAAACTGAAGGTGCATCCTTCTGTTTGTCTCTTTTGTCTCTGTATGAAACTGAGGTAGAATAGCCTTTTACAATGTTAGATGTCAGGAAGAAAGTTGCTGTAAATGTTCCCTAAGACTTCCACGAGTCTCTCAAGTAATGACTTGCAAATTTCCAGCTTTTGTTTGGTGTTCCATAGGCAGAATTCCTACTAGCCTTCCCATGGAAAGAATGTCTGGAAATAAAAATCCTGGTGGTTTTGTTTTCTCTTTTTTTTTTCTTTTCATCCCCCCAAGGCTCTGGACCCAAGGAATTTTGTAACAAAACCAGATTCTTAGATTGCTGACATAAGCTGCCAGTTCAAATTTTGATTGTACAGAAAAAAAAATCAATATTAAAACTTCAAAGAAATATGCTTTTCCCTTCATTCTGTTTTTCTCATTTTCCTATAGCAATATTAAAATAATGTAAAAAATGATATGAACAATTATTGAAAATGATAATTCATAACAAAATGCTAGACCAACTTTCAGAAGAAGCTAGAAACTATGAAAGTAGATATTTTAGGGATGAATATGCAAAGTAATTGTCCAGGTTTCCAACCTGCAAAAATCCCTTCAGACTAAGGATGAAGCTGGAAAGCACCTGTACACCTTGGTAAAAGGAGAGGCTGGGGCCCATATCTTACAAAAAACCTTGCGGGGGTATGAGTTGCATCTCATCTGGAAGAAAGAACAAAACTAGTTCCATTCTTCAGAAAGAAAGAAGCTGCTATTTGGAGCTGAAAATTCACATTTCCAAAGGACTATATTTTAGTTTATTCATTTTTTTTATTAGGTTTAGTTTCAAATGTATGAATTTTGTGAATTTCTGAATGCTAATTGCTAATTACTAGTACTGATTCCCTTAATTACACAGACTGTTGAAGAGATGAGATTATGAAAATATTGGAAGATATTCATATATCTTTCATATATATGAAAAAATGGAAGATTTTTCCTAGCCACCTAACACACATAATATTGCCACATTATTGTGCTCTTCAGAAGATCTATATTTCTACTGCTACTGCTTTCTTCTATGAGCTGTTTTATAGAGATATAATAGTATCTGTTGGCAGTAGGTGCCTGTGTAACAATAGAACAGAGATGAGAAACATATACTTCTAGCTAGCTGCTGTAAATATAAGTTCTAAATAAAAAGAAAGTCAAGGAGGATTGCAATTATATTACATATATTATGAAATGACATGAATGAATCCATTCTTCTAATTATGTTCAGGCTCACATAAATGAAGGATAACATCAGAGATGGTCATAAACGAAGAAAACTGATTTCACAATAGACTAGGGAAAAATTCTGAAAAGGAATCATAAAGAAGGCATTGACACATCCTTATAAATGAGAATTTTCACTGAGGACAAGAATTTTACCTGCTCTACTAAAAAAAACAGGTGTTCTTCACTGAGAAGCTCACCTAATTTTGCCCTAGGTAATTTAAACTGCTGTTAAAAATGAGTCACATGAGATCTGCTCTCTCCTACATTCTCAATAGAAATTGTTTAATTAATTGCTAAAAAGATGACATTTTAATTAACAAAGGAAATTCTTGGGGTTGTGTTTCCCAGGAAAATTCTAATAACTTTTGTGATAGGCTTTATAAAAGATTTTCGGCTGGCACAAGAAATGTATAAAAACAGCTAGAATGAGGAAGGGCAATACAAACATGATATCTGAGTCCTGTGTGTTTTTTTTTTTTCCCATAGACACAAAGCACAATTCATCTTAAAATGGAACAGAGAGACATTTCTGCACAAACACTAGAGGTAAAGCCTCCTGATGTGTCACCTTCATCACATAAATTGTGGAGAACTCTCTGAGCTTGCAGTCCTTCACAGTCAATTTCCATCCTACTTTCCATCCTTAGTAGTAAGACTGGACTTTCATCTCCACTCAAATGATAAGGCCCTACCCAGCATTTAGTCTTTTTGGAACATACATTTGTGCTTCCTCCTTCATGCACACTATGGTCAGGACGTAGTTCTCATTCCTTGCTTTTCAGTTTCTCGATGGAGCGCTTTTGCTGGAATCCAGGTTTTCTCCAGCCCGTGTAGTTTGTATGTTCCTTGAGACAGGGAGCATCATTTCCTGGATGTGGGTGAAGTGCACAGCACAACATGAGCCTGTGCCTGAAAACGGGCCTTTCTGCTTCAGATTTTGGTTCCATGATCCCTTTTACAGAGCAAGTTCAAGAGGCTTGTGCTGCTTGAAGCACCACAGTTATGTTGTTCTGGTGTTGAAAGGTTTTGCTTTCCTCAGCTATGAGTACAGGCATAGTTTTGGGTAGCAGGATGGACACAGTTCAAGACAAATTGTTTTATATGGGAATAACTGAATGCAACAACAGTAAAAACCTTGTTTTAAAAGGCTTCAGTAACTTTTAGTGGTGGTATTTTTTCTCAGGGATGAGCATGTGAAAAACACAACAAGAAAAAAAACTTCCAAATACCAAACACAAAGAAAGGAATAAAACAACAGGAGGAAGTAAAATCTATACTAGTTTTCACAGATACCAGAAAACACTGCCTAAATCTCTAAAAATTTGTTTTAATTCTCTTTATATTTCTATCAGTTTTCCATTTCTAAATAGCTGTTATTGCAAAGACATCTTTTATATAGCAAAAACATGTGGATTTTCTGAGCTTCAGGTTACTGACTTAAAAGCAATGACACCAGTTCATGAAATGCAGATATGAATTAGCTGCAGACAGATATTGATGGGTACATATGGATATGCATGTAGAAAAGCAAGAGATTATTTTCTCAGTGCATTCTTCTTAGATAGCATAAATCTATTTTCATCCTTTCATGTTGTACTCAGTTAAGTACATGCACACTGGTGACTTTTGCATTATCAAGAAGTATTCTTAGGCTATCTTGGGAGCTGGAAAGTACAGTTGAGTGAACCCTTTCCAAATTCCTCAACAACATACTCAAGCTGTTTGAGAATAAAAATAAGTGTGCTTTCTGTATCATAAAAATACCGTCACAATGCCCAACATTCCTACCTAACTTTGGTGCTTCCTGACTTTTAAAGGCATCTAGTGGTATAATTCAATTGGTTTCAGTGGAATTGTGTCAGCATAAAATATGGTTCTCAGTGCTTCACATTGCAACTTCCACCTTGTTTTAAAATACTTTTACATTTAACTTTTTAGGCATTTTGAAGGCAAGAAAGAGAGGAACACACATCAAAACTGCATGGCTGAAAGAGTTTGTGACTTGTTCTCCAAAGTTTTCAGAGTAGTTTACCATGCCAGTGTTTCTCTTTCTTCTGTCTAGTGGGCCAGCTTTGTCAGATCATGACCAGTACTTATTTAATTGGTTTTACCTCTCATACTCCAACTTGCAAAACTCTTTATCTTTCAATATAATTTCAAATCAGTTTGTTCTTTGGGGTTTTTTTGTGTGTTTCATTTTTGTTGGTGGTTTTTTTGCGTTGTTTTTTTTTACTTTCTTAAATTTACCTTTCTGGATAATAAACTCTTCATTCTATATGGCACAGCTCCTTCTAGCCATCTCCACATGTCTGGACAGTAAGGGCTAGAGGCTGTTTCACTTTGCTCTCCTTTTCCTTTTCCTGCCTTCAGAACTGAGGTCTGAGAAAGCCCCTATTGCCAGATGTGCACGAATTATTACTGTGATTTTTTTCTTTAATTGCATTGATTTGTGTCTAAATCTCTTTATGTGGAGTCTGAACACTTTTTTTTTTTTTAATGGGGCTGTATTGGTATTTTTGAGGGCTCATGTCATCATGATCTAAAAAATAATCAGTTACAATCTCAAATTTAACCTAGTTTGAGGTTTTCTCTTTTCTTCTTGGTCCAAAAAGCTGCAAACTGCCTCCTTTTCCTCTTTTTATCCCTCTCACCTAAAATCTTGTTTGTATTAGTCCTAAAAGAAAGTCTGAATACCTAGTGCTTTCTTGAGGCAACAGGTTTTCCATTCTGAAGTGTTCTATTAGCTCAGAAGATTTCTCCAAGCCTTTTGATTAAAATTACATTCATCACTTAGGGCACCATAGCATATGTTGAGGTGAAGACCAGATAAGCTGATTGCTGTAACTGCAGAGTCCACAAAGTAAAAATTGGACAATTTGCTGTAATTTAGAAAGATGAATGTGATGCACAAAATTATATATTTTATTTGAAGGCCAGATTGCATGTCTCTAATCAGGATTTAAAATCTGAATGAGAAGAAATTGCACCATAATTGTTTTCTCATAAGAGAACAAAGAGGTTGTAAAGGCACCTAATCTGTGTCTTTGAAGATTTTGAGAAACAGCAGTAGAGCTGCAGAGTAGCAAAGTTACTGCTGCTGTTTATCTCAACTTTGTTAACATAAAACCAGTTCTACAATTCACTGACTCCTTTTTTACTTGTGTTGCTGCTGTGTTTAGGTGCTGAAAAATTCTCCAGAGCAGTTAATTAGGGGTGAAATAAGAGAAGGGTTTATTTTCCAAGGTTAAGATGTTACAGGGTGCACGCCGGCCATGCCTGAGAGGTTACATTTTATAATACCATCCATCCAATCCCCAGTGTGTCCACCTTGTGGCCTTTACTCTGGTCCGCCCCCTTAAAATGAGTCTGGGGTATATTTTGGGACCCCCTATTCATCCCATCTTCACCATCATCAGGGCACAAAGGGTACATGGTTACCTAATTCTTGACCGTATTCTGTGGTTTAGGCCTTGATATGATGTTCTGTCAACCATCTAGGCCTTGCCTTGACAAAAGACTAAACATTTCTATTAGATTTGGGGTAAGAGGGTTAGGGAATGTATAAACAAGGGTGCTAGAGAAAGGGAAAGGAACAAAGGACAGGAGCAGGGGGGGAGGTTGTTGCTTTTAAAATCTCTTTCTAGTACTTATAAAACTTACAAATCTTACAAATATTAGAAAAATAAAAAAGCATTAGGGGCTTAAGGCATCACTTGTAAAAATAAAAGGTGCCAAATTTCCATATCCAAGTGTTTGGTGTCCAATTTACCTTCAGTAAATTTCTTTTGGTTTCAGTGAAGTTGCACCATAGGTGAATGTTGTCCTTGTTGTTTTCAGTTGCTACACAAATCCTTTTGTCAGCCTGAATTTCAAGCTTTTCATTAAAACAAGTTTTTACTGCTTTTAACCTTTAGTTGGAGCCTAATGGGCCTCTGTACTTCTCCAACAGGAAGGACGTAATGCAGAACACTGTCTGTCACCTTCATTTACCATTCTGTGTGAGGTCTTTCTTGAACTACTGTATTGACTCTATGTGTCAGTGACAGAAGAGCTCTTGAAAACCTTAATGCACCCAGGCCTCGGTGCCTTTAACAAAGCATATATAAAAAGATAAAAAAATGTGTACAATGTGGAGCTTTCTGCTATATCTGCCCAGGACTCTGGCAATGCTCTAAACTGATTCACAGAGAAGGGAAAGGGATTTTTACTTCTTCTTCTGCCTGTCATTGTGATATTGAGCAAATCCCTTTATTTCTCTGTTTTCCTTTCTCTTCTGACATTTCTGACTTCCCCAATTGTTTAGAAGATGATTGCCTCTCTCAACTCTTTATTTTCTTGCCATATTCAAAATACATGCACATTAAATTGGCGGAAGACAAACAGCACACAAAAACATTTCCATCTGAGCCAGAGTCCAGCAACAACTCATTCAGATAGGTGGGATCTTCAAGCAGTCCTCACTCATTTTATGCATTGGGTTGAGGTTTGAGCTCAACTGGAACTCTTACAACTACCCCAGTAAAACATAGTAATAAATAACAAATAAAACACAGTAACAATTACAAAAAAGCTAAATTGACAGACGCCATCAAGGTCCTCTGTCTTTTTTCTTAAATTTCTTTCTTTTTCCTGCATTGTAAAGAATGTTGAGCACTGGGAAGCCTCCACTGGTGGTGGTGTTTGTGTTTGAAGCAGTCCTTCCTGTTTGATGAAAGGTTTTTTTGTTGTTTGCTCCTTGATTTGTTCACAGCAGAATTCCTCCCTGATCTCAGGAGTCATAGAGGAAACACAATAGATTTGAGTGGCCTTGTGACTTTTTTTGGGTCTTAGAATCATGCTTATAGGTATGTGAGTCAATTTCTTTTGTCTACACATGGAGAGATCACATCACCAAGTTCATACTTGGCTTATATGTGGTGTCTTATATCACTGACTTTTTCCCTTGGAAAATTGGACTACAAGCTCCCAATAGTCCTTGACGGAGTTGTTTTTAAGTGTCTAGAACACACTCCACGCAACATTCCCTCTGCTCTCCTTTTTAACACCCTTTCAGAGCCAGAGAGAATGAAGTCTCCTTCATGGTCTGATCCTGTGAAACCAACACCAAATGTGAATGTATAATCTTTAAACAGAAATCTATGGACATAGATCACTGGCCTGCATATATGATTCACTGAAGCAAAATTCTCCCTATTCAAACTACTTCAGGGACAGTAACAACCTTTCTATTTGCAGGAGGAGGGTCCTGAGGCATTTAACACTTCCAGTATTCCTGTTCAAAGGAGCAAATGTATATATCTGCAGCCCAGATGAAAGGAATGCTGATGTATCTCTTTCTGTGAGAAAGCAGAGGCAACTCAAAAAATTAATTTTGAGAGGAAATATTACCTTCTGACCAATTTCACAAAATAAATCCTATTTAATCATCCTACTGACATTTGAGAGAGAAAAATGTCTTTAAGGTTATTGTGACATTTCCCACATCACTTTATAAATAGATGGTGGTACAAGTTCAAAAAAAGTATCTATGACTTTAAGCAAATCAGTTATGACTGGCTTTGAACACTTAGAGCTGGGGATGTGCTAAAAGCCTTGCAGAAAGGATATTGTCATTAGAAGGAAAACCATCTAGAAAAAATCTTGCATGGATAAAATAGGGAGACAAAAAAGATTGAAAGAAAAAAGATGCATTATTTCTTCCTAATTCTCACTTTCTTCTGAGATTTACGTTTTTAACAAGAGATAAAAATGTGTATGTGGAAGTTTTTGACACACATATCCTTCTCAAATAGGTTTTTCTCTGAGGAACTGCAGACATACGAAACCTTTTTCATACCTCTTTGTAGTTTCATACTTCTTTGTAAGATGTTAATTTTCAGAAAGATATGGGTTAAATGTACAAAAAGATGGAAAAGAGCTGGAAAAGTACATCTGAGGTAATATCCGTATTGTCAGTGGTATGACTGTACTTGTTGGATATGGATTTGAGTCCCTGAATTCCCGTACTGCTGCAATGACTCCAGTACTGGGCTCAGGAGGTGCCTGTTCCCCAAGGCTGCCCCAGTACTCATGCCAGCTGCTTTAAGCTGGCACACACTGCTGTCCCTAAGTTGCACTGTGCTCCTAATTTAAAAAATTTTTCTTCTTGATGACGTAATGAATAATATATTAGAAAGAACGGAAAGAGTTCTCTTTCAATTGTCTGGCACAAACCACTGCAAATCTTTTAGCTGAAAATTCATAAAAATATAAGAAAATATCCAGTGGATGAAGTTAGTTAGCCAGACTGTACATCAGTTGTCTTTGTGTCTTACAAGAAGATGAGACCCTGTCATGGGGGCCACAGTATGACAGAGCAGATCCCATAGAAGTAAAATACCAAAATCTAGGACAACCCCTAAATCACTTTCATGATTTATGGCAGTGACAATGGGAAGAACATCGCATGAGAATTAGAGATTTGCCTCATTGCCAGACAGTCTCTACATCCTTCAACAGCAAGTGGGTCTCAAGTGAGAATGAAGGTGAAAACATAAAAAAAATATAACTCTTGGAAGTTACAAGCTGGACCAAAAGATAATGCATGAGCAATTGCTTTCCAGACATTCATATTTACAGATCAACATGCACATTGAGTGGATTTGACTGAAAGAAAAATCAAATCAGTTCTTCATTCTTTCTGACACAGAATCTAAAGTTCAAAATTTGTTATGTGCAAGAAATCTATATTGATTATAAATATTCAGTGTGACACTCAAAAGAGGAAATTGGAGCGAATTATAAGTGCTGAAATATCAAAGGACAATGGGTTATGTTTAGGACCTGATCTATCCTCCTCCTCCGAGGTAATTGGACCCAAAACTCTGTGTTATTAACTAGTGGCAAGGGAGATTTACCATCTCCAGTGTGCAAAGTACACTGTGCCAAAAGAATCGCAGGGGGACTAATGAAAAGGACAAACCCAAAACAGATCAGAAACTGAGTACATATACTACTTTGTCCCCTTCCTGCCCAGCTCCAAAGCTGTCACAATGCAGGCTATTAAACTGTCAAATATCACCTCTTCATCCCTCATTATTTCTGTGCTAGAAATGGTCATAAAACTATCCAAATGCTTCCCTTTTTCAAAGTATTTTCTTTTGTGTCTTTATATTACTAACTACTTAAGCCTAAAGTACCACAGAATGCCCATTTTAGAAATTACCTTACTTCAGAGTATGTTTTTTTGTCAAGTGAACTAAATTTTACCATAAATTCTGGTTTCCTTGGTTATTTTGATTGTATCATGATAGTGGAGGGCCCTGAAACATTTGCCATTTTTCTCAGTCTTCCAGAAATTGTCATACACTACAAAAAAATTATTTTACCAGTCTAAACCTCAGGAGTAAAATTTTCCTCCTTCCAGATACCAGGAGGCCTAGACAAGGTACCGTCTTCAGTATGAGGAATCATTTAGTCAAGACAAGCTTTTAACTTAGGTGTAGAATACTTAACAGTGAGGCCAAAATCACAATGGAGAATCATCTGAGAAAGACCACCTGTGGAAATAGTTACAGGAGGAAGCTTTCTTTATGAATGTTTGTAGAATATGGGATTGAGGCAGACTAAGCATGCTGAGAAAGAAATGTCTTTGAATCACTGAAAAGACTCTTAAGACTCATTAGAGGTCATCTGAACAACACAGACACTCAGACAAGGGTTTTAGTGCTAGTTTTAGCTTACCCATACCCTCCTTCCTTTCCCGTCACCCTGCCCCAGCAGATCTAAATATACCTTGAGCTATTTAAGTCATCCCTGTGTGTTTATGTGTGCACACTCTACATTTCTCATCAATAAACAATAAAGAAACGGCAATAAAGGTAATGTAAATTAGACATTGGAAAAGCCTACCATATTGCTTTTTCCCTTGGCAACAACTGTGCCGAGTATGTGCTTTGCCGTGCTGGTAGGTCCTGATCCTCCCAGATATGATCTAAGCTCCATCAGAGCCCAGCAGAGCTAAAGGCACCAAATGAGTTTCAGTTTGAGTTTCAGGTACCAGCTTGGGGTGTAAACTGGTCAAAGTTTGCTATAGTAATCATTGCACAGCTTTTTCTTTAGCTATTTCTTCTATGTTGAAGTATAATTAAAATATTAGAAAAATAGGCTGCATTTTTGACACAAATTCTGGCATTGTCATATTATTGTTTTGTTGCCTTTTTTTTTAATTATTATTAGCTTTGTCTAAAGGTCTTGACAAGTTGTTTTTTTGATTTTTCATAGCTTCCATTAGATGTCTTTTTCCATCTTACTATTAAAAGAGCGGAGCATCTGTCACACCTGCTTTTCAGGTGTGTTTGAAGAGCAGTATCTCTGGTTTTTAACTGAATAATAAAAATTACAATGATTTGTATAGTCTGGAGTTGGAATGGAAACAATACTTGTTTTTCAGAATCCTGAGGAAAACCTATATTTAGTCATAAATAAAGAATGCTTCTGGGACATTTAAGGTGACAATAAAGGTATTTAAGGAGAAGTGAGGCCAATAAGATAGAGCTGTATTTTAAGGTAAAGAACTTTTCCCATCAAAGGGAAAAAGAATTGAAAACTAATAATAATTATAGTTAGTGTTAAAATATTAAATTCATGAATTGAAAGTATTGTCTCTTTTTTTTCTCTTTCTCAAGCTAAAAGAATGTCCTTTTGAGCATATGTTGGGAGACATGACTGTAGTAAGTGCCACAGGAGGCTGTAGAATGAGTTACTATAAACAGAGCTTTTATAATAAATATGAAGAAGTCCACCACTGGGATCTAAGACCATTACTGGCAGAAAACCTGTTAATGGATACTTAACATATGTATGAGAACGACAAGGGCAAAGAAAATGCAAATGATGACTATGAACACAATTAAGACAGCAAAGGTTTACCTTAAAGAAAATTTCTTCGTTTCTGATGTTTCATCATGCTTCCTTAAAATTAATTTCATACATTGGATTTTTATCTGTGTTAAAATGTATATTCTCGGTGCGTGTACTGAAAATTATGAAGATCTTTGGTTCTGATATGGTGCACTAAAAATAAAAAAAGTATCTCTGTCCTATATTGCATTATATCTAGTCCTCAAGCATATTTTTATGTAAACTGGAACAATGTCAACCAATGAGCAATTAAAATCTCCAAGAACACCAGTGTACAAATAAAGGGAAAAACCTGAGTTGAACTCAATTATATTCTAAAGCAGAGGTTAAAGTGACATTTCTGGTAATTTGGTGCTTTCATTTCATTATTTCTAATTTAGCTATTATTGCTGAAGCAGTTCAAAGTCTGTGAATACTAGTGATTTGTACCTGACCAATTTTTTCTGTGCTGTGGGAGGTGATCAGTCAGGTGTGAATCTTTCTGCTTTACAGCTGCTCAGATTGAACTGAATCACACCCTGCAAATTTCAGCTTTGACTGGAGAAAGTCACAAGACCTTTTTTGAGCACATGCAGCGTTTGCCCACTTCATAGAATAATAACTAGCAGAAAGGTCTCAACAAGGAAAGACATCCCCACTTTTGTCAGCCAGTGTTGCTTAGGCAGAGACTATGTGAGAGCACA
Organism: Pachyramphus minor; assembly: GCA_013397135.1. Lineage (NCBI taxonomy): Eukaryota > Metazoa > Chordata > Aves > Passeriformes > Tyrannidae > Pachyramphus > Pachyramphus minor. The sequence continues at coordinate 208,845 of VYXB01002383.1, read as the reverse complement.
GGCCCAATCCCTCCTTTTTCTCCTAAATTCCTTACAGCACCCAGCTGGAGAGAAAAGGGGTGATCAATACAGCCACCACTGCAGCTGAGGAGAAGGGCTGCTTTCTGAGACAGGAATATCAGCAGAGATGGAAGAAAGAACTGACCCTTCATTGTGTCAGCAAGAAAAAGGTCAGGGCAGGATTAATTTAGAATAAAATCAGCTAGACCTGCATTTGAATAGAGAAAGAGATAAAGCACAGAACAAAGTGAAGTACTCACTAAAATTAAAACAATGTTAAAAAACATCCCTTAAGACCCAAACAAAAAAAATATTCTGCCCAGACTCAGAGTGCATGACTTAAGAATCATTGGTATTTATTTCTGCATGCCACAAGACATTTATTTAATTAGAGAAACATGCTTTCATTGCATTTTGAGTCAATTAAATGGGAAAAAACCATGGGTTTTATACATTTTGAGAGTTTTGTAAAACCTCAACTCTCTCTGGATTCTCTGATCTTTAACCTTACTAATTATGTACTTTGTTTTCATTGTGAATACCATTTAGACTTCACAAACTCCTTTTACTCCTTCATTTCCAGTGTCAAGTAGCATATGTGCACAAATGCCCTGCTGTTATAAGGTTTTCAAAGCATCCCCTGCTCCAGCTTTGGCCACGTTGAACAAATAACTTTCTCTTGTGCTCAACAGACAGATGAAGCCCTGTGGATCAGGAAGAAAATCTTGTGGGCTGATTGTCTGTGAGTGGTCACAGGAACCCCTTCCCATTATTTTTACTGCTTGATGCGGGAATGGCCAAAACTCCAGTCTGCCGCAGTACCTGTGCTGCATCTTTTCAAGCAGAAAAAAAGCCAGGCCTCCCGAGCCTTTCAGGAAATGAAGGAGCTAAGTACACGGCTAATTTGCATGCAACCGTGTAGCATTCAGTCTTTCAAGCTCACAGGGTAATTTATTGAAACTAATGCCTGCCATTTCCTATATCATAAATGTAATATTTAATCTGCACTAGTTGTTCAGACAAATTTTATTATGTACTTGTCTTATACAAGGTTTTAATAAGCTGTGGTGGAGAGTTGTACACAATACTTAATGCATGCACTGATATGTGTAAAATCTAAAATCGGAGAAGACAGCATATATTTATAGCAGTGTCTGGGAGATTATACGTAATGAATACATTATACCACATACACACCAGAGGCAAAGTTAAGGATGTGCAGGAATCCTGCAGTGTGGCATTTCCCAACTTCCATGTGCTTAACCGTTCATCTTAACATTCCCTGAACGTTCTCCGATGGAATATCTATCAGCCCACATAATCAGCGTGCAAGTTACTCCCACAGAGAAAGATATTGTAGATTGTCCTCTTCCAAGAGACATTAATTAATGCATTTTCATTTTGAAATGCACTACTTTCCAGCCAACATGTCCTGATGAAGATTAAAAAGCTTTAAATCTTCATGGAGTAAGGCTTCCCAGGAAGGTTAAAAAAATACTATCTGCATCCCCTTTCCTTGGGGCTTCTCTGTTTTGACCTTGCACTAAAGCTGTTATGCACAGCTTGAATTCTGGGAAGACATGATAGTGTGGAAATGCAAGTAATTATATTATTCTCTCTCATTTTTACCAACTATTATGTTCATTTTTGCTCTTCCTTTCACCTTTTCTTCATCTGTCTTTATGTGCTGCAAACATCACTTGCAGCTTATTACTTGCAGAGAAAATGCCAGCTGAAAATTGGCGATTGATAGATTGGTGAGATGTAAATGATTGCATATTGGGGGTCCCAAATTGCAAAACAGCTATTTGGTTAACCAATTTAACCTGATTTCTTCCATACTGGGTGATTCCCAAAAATTATAAAGGTTTTGTGCAAATTTCCTCTATGAAATTACACCTAGAGTGCACTTTTCTTTATTAAAAGCGATAGAATATAAAGATGTGAAAAAATGTAGCATTCTAGCTAGTAAGAAGTTTTGGTTGGCACCACAGATCTTGTAATAAAAACCTACAACTGAGAAATTATAGTTGGATTTTAGTTCCTGAGACAAATACAGCCCTAGAATAACCAAAGACATTAATTTCTGACATCCAGCCCAGAAACCAAACCAAGAAGGCTGGCATGTACATTCATATAGTAAATTTTATATTATAAATAGATTATTTCTTTTAGAATTATTTATGAGTATGGAATTCTTTGAAACAGAAAAATCATTTGCCATTGCAGTTTAGATTTTTGTTAAGCAGTAAAAATCCATTGTGTTGCCTTTTAATTGTCCTTTATCTAATAAAGGGAGTGTATTGCTGAAACCCTCTCTTTTCAGAAAGAGAGGGAGAATATAGTAGGTGAAATTATGAAGTCAGGTTTATTTTTATGCTCAGCATTCATAGGTAAAAATGACTTCAGCAAAAGAAGTTTAGCTGAGAAATTTTAATGTATACGAGTTTGTGGGCCAAATTGTGATCCAGAGAGTTACACTACGGATGAATTTGGCCACCTGTGTTCATAAATTTCCAAACCCTAACAAACAGGAGTAGGTAGTAAAACAAAGATTGACTTTGCAAGTTGTAACAGGTTTAATTGCAGCTCTTGAGACTTGTTGTATCAGGCAACATCTCTTTTCAGAAAGAGATTCCCTGCTTTTTTGGCTGTGCAAAGATATCCACAGCTGGGCACAGGCAAATACCCACGGAATGGGAATATGCACCTCCGACAGGGTCCATCCAACAAACATCATCTACTGTCACAGAGAACAGGGCATCAGACTTCTAGCATGAGGACATCAGAGCTGACTACTGGCAGCCTGGCTGTGCTCAGGATACTGTCTCAGAGGTGGACAATGATCAGTGAAGTAATTTGACAACACCAGTGAGACTGTTGAATGAAATGGGGTTGGCACAGACCAGATGCAGAGGGACAGGAACTGGGCAGTTAACATTTCTGCCCCTTTTTGTCAGAAAACCTGCCATAATCTAGTATTATTATTTATGCTGCAGGACATTTTCTTCCTCTTGCTTAAGGTGTCAGGAGTTATTGGTAGGGAGTACAGGTTGATAGGACACCTCCCATAATTGCCAAGAGACATTCCTCAGGGTAAAGATGTTTTGAACATGTTCTCATTTTCTTCTAAAGATGAATGTGTGTGATTGTTTTAAAAGGATTAAATTGATACTCTTCAATGTATCTTTACCAGGTTTTATGAAAGCTTTGACCAAACAGTGCGGGTGATAAATTCATTATGGGTGATAAACTCATTATAGTGATAAACCTGGTATGGGTGATAAACTCATTACAGAAGAGCCCTAGTATGGTGAGGCTGATACAAGGCTTTCTATCACTGTCAGCAAAATTGCAAACTATAAAACTTCCTCTCACATAAATGATGATCTTGGCACACTCCTCTCTTCCATCTCCCCTTGTTCAAAGGGTGAGCTTAGACACTCATAGTGTTTCAATTATTATCTTCAATCCCTCAACTCACAAATCCCTACGTATTCTTGTTAACAAGTCCAGGTTTTCAGCTGGTTTCTGATATTTCCTCATTACAGAGGCAAACCAGGAATTCCCTCCCCATCTTCCCTCACTGCTCCAACCCTGCCCTTCCCACAGACCTCCTCAGGTTACATAGTCTGGGGGTAGAGTTTTCCTTCCTCTAATCTTGCTTAAGGAAGTGCTGTTTGGTTCCACCACCATGACCACCTTATTCAGACCAACATCCTATTTCTCCTACAGTCCTCTGTAGTGACTTTTGTGGTTAGAGCATGGCGCTAACAACAACAAGGTGGTGGGTTCAATCCCTTTATGGGCCATTCACTTAAGAGTGGGACTTGAAGATCCTTGTGGGTCTCTGCCAACTCAGAATATTCTGTGATTACACAGCACCAGTTCTACTGTCAGCCAGATCTGTATCCAGAATCCCTCCTGAGATCCTTTACTCAAGACACATTTTTCCACTAGCTTTCCACTAGTAAGAAATTACTACATGTAAGGGCCCAGCTGAATGCTAAAACAAATTTCTTGCCACACAGCTTTTGTTATACACTCTTCAAAAATTAGTGATGAAGATCTTTCCCTGAATCCCTCCAGCACCTGTAGGATAATATGAGAAGAATCTGTACTGCAAGGAAGATCATGTGAAGGAGAAAAGTAATAGCATAAATCTGCATTTGAAAAATATATTACTTAAAAGAAGTCTTTTAAAAACCAGGTCTTTCTAGATGAGACACCTACTACCGAGTGTACAGCCAAGTGACCTCCTTGAATGATTTGCTAAGTTCTTGCACTAGTGCCCTCTTGAATCCAAGTCTCATGTCCACTTCTGTTCTCAATGCCTTTGCTCATCTGAGACTTAGGTGTTTCCCTGGTCTCTATCTCCAGACTTCAGACCAGGTATTTACAGAATGTGCAGGCAGTTGAATCTTGAAGAAACCCTATAGTCATCTGGGATCTAAGCCTTTCTAGACGCTGTAGATGCTTTGTCTCTCTAACAGAGATAACAGAAGATACTTAGATGAGTGAATAAACCATTGTATTTGATAGGAAACATACACCATGTGGCAACTCTGTCACTTGGTAACATGACAGAAGTACACCTGAACAGGATTGAGGAGGTAAGATTGTGATGATTTAATTTTAGTGCTAAGGTGAGTTTTCTGAGGGATAGTTTAGTGATAGCTGAATGGCTCAGTGCTACAAGGAAAAAAAGTCTCCTCAGCATTCAGCTGTTTTCTGCTAAATTAGTGACGTGAATTAACTCCATAAAAGATCTTACAGATAGCAGTAATGGCACAAAGGATTTGAGGGAGCCCACCCTTCCAGTGTAAGGACAAGGAGGGCTACAGGCACAAGGTGATGGGGAGAAAGCAGCCCTCTTTAACAGCTCTGTATACTGTTGAATCAGGCATCAAGATACAATTGGGAAATTTAGATAGAAAAATTTAAAGAGAAAAACATTCAGTCAACAGGACCTCACTACAGGGCAATATTTGTTCTCAAGGTGTTTTGTTTCTGTATATTTTTCACCTTAACTGTTGCTTTTGTGGTGATATTGCAATAATATTTGCAAGGAGGATCTTGTTATGAGATATATTGTAAAAATTCAGGAAGATTATCTCTGTTGTAGACAGCCTCAGCCCAATGTCCTCAACATGCAAATCCATGTATATGGGAGTGCAGCATTCAATATATTTTTATATGTATCACTACAAGCTCAGAGTTGAAGTCTTACTTACAAAAAATTAATTTGAATTTCAAAGAGGAGAAGAAAATAGCACTTGCAGTGGTATGGCCAGCTGGTGACTGTTTCATAACAAGGCCTTTTTATTCCCTCCTTTAAATATAATTTACTGGAACTTTACTTAGAGATGCAACAAATTAGCAGCTATTCATTTTGTAATGAAGCAGGCCTTATGAAATCTAAGCTGTGAATAGGCAATCAGAATTTATTTGGACATAAGGGGTTATTTAACAGGTTAATATTTCAATATTGAACTCCATACTGCTATACCATCATAGACCATTCTATGCAGTTATTTTAAGTTCTTGTGTCATTATGTTGCCTCTGCTTTTGCACAGTACCTGTAGCTATTGCTAACCCCTGCACGAAAGACCACAAAAAAAGGACAAAATAGTTCTTCTTTGCCTAATATACAAATATAACTCATCTCCCCTCAGGTCTGAAAAAGCAAATGGAAGCTTTTATTCTACTGGAACAAAGTCAGTTCTAGGGATTCAACAATATGATTACATGCAGGCTTTACTTCAGATCAAATAACAGCAATTAAGAATGCCAAATAATCCAGCATGTGTTCTTCTAAACTGACTACAAAATGTGCATCTCTATATCAGTTCAAACTGCCAATCTATATGCCTTCTAACACCCAAATAATTTTGCACTTCTATTCCATTAGTTAACCATTAGTTGGGCCACCAGTAGCTCTTTTGTTGATGTATTCCATTTTGTCCAGAAAATGTTTCTCATTTGACAGAGTAGTGGTGATGTTGGTTGGTAAAACCAAAAGGCGTGAGGCTTATGGATTGTGGCTTCTTATTGTTGCTTTGCCTCTTCTTTGCCCCAAGACTCTTTCTCCTTGTGAGTACCTCTATTGTTTTGAAGAAATGGTGGCCAATTAGATGGGCAATCGGTTTACCATGGCTGAGGTTTTTGCAGTGGCTTTGGATGAAATTTGTGTGACTGCAGAACACAGCGTATATGGGCAACAGGGACAGCAGGTTTGCTGTGCCCAGTCTGATGTGAAAGCAGGTACCCTGAATACTGGACAATGGCATAAAACTTTCAAAGTACAGAAAGGAGCTTTTAATTATAATATTTTTCTCATTTCACAAAGATGCATATGGGAAGATTTAGATGTATGAGATCTCAATAGCCCTTATGGTGTCTGTGTGCATTCCTTCCTCTCTGAGAGTTGTCTGTGCTTAATAAATCAGTGACTGTGCAAAGGTATGTTGCTGCCTAGTTTTAGAAAGGTAAAATTTGAAGAACAAAATCTCAGTTTGTGAGAGTTTCTGTGCCTATGACCAATGTAGTAATCTAAAAATTAAAATCAAAGTGGGAACTAATCACACTTAGCTCACTTAGATCATTATAGAAAAACTGGTATTTATTAGGGTTAAGAAGCAGGTATCCAACCAAATCTGATAGATCTGTGGAAGTAAGTTTTTCTCTCCATCACATGCAAATAAAGTCTTTTGTTGACTGAGGGGGTGGGGGGAAGAAATTATGGGGAAGGAAGAAATTATGCCTGTTCTGTGCCACAGGTCCCTCTCTGCCTCCTGAAAGGGTCCAGCACACTTTAGTGTAAGAGAGACACAGTGTTCTGTATTGTTAGTCTGGCCAGTCATGGCTGGGAGCTGCACAGAGCTCCTGTGGCTGGTGGATTTTTCCTCCACATGAGTCTGAACAGGCTCTGCATTTGCCTCCTCCTGTTTTTCTCCTAGCTGTAGTTGTACTTTGGCCTTTGGTTCTCCCAACTGGTCTTTCACTGCAAAATTATCATTATGACTGTGCTGGAGTCACAAGGAAGAACCTACATGGGTATTAGGTCATCCATTTTCTTAGCAAGTTCTATACATTAGATAGGCATATAACATATATACCCATGATCAGCTTCTTGCTTAATTACTAAATGAATTAACTGTGAATATCAAGCAAGATCTTCAAGCAAGCAATACACCAGACAAGAGAACATATTCAGATGGTATGAAGGAAGTGAAAATAAGTTGGGTGTATGCTTAAGTGTTTTGCCACTTTTGCTGAGACTGATTTTTCACAGCTACACATCTGTATCTCTCTCATTTGTCACCCTGCCCTCACCCAGCGACTCAGGGTCCTCCAGAATAAGAATAAGAGTCTAAATCCCTGTCAGCCAGCTGAAGCCATGCACTGTATAACAAATTTCTTATGTCCCCAAAGGTGGCCTCAAATAGTTTTAATAAATCTTTAGCAATGTATCTCCTGTATCTCAAATATGGAAAGGTCAGACGCTGCTATTCTGACTGACCCCGACCCCGAGCTATTTCCTCCGTGACTGTAGCAGGATTGCTCAGGAAGTAATTTATAGCACTTGTGACCAGGAGAGGCAGAGCCTGACCATTCACCCTTTTTGCTGGTGTCAGGCAGTGGTTGGTGCTTCCTCAGCCACGCTTGATTTGCAGTGCTCAGGGGAGAGGAGGCACCTTGTGCTCAGGGTCCAGCTCAGCCCTGCTAAAGCATGCTGCTGGCACCGCTTGTCTGCGGATTTAATGGGGCAGCCTCTGTTTTAGACAGAGCTCCTTTACACCGTTGCTTCCCAGCTCCCCCTCGGCGATTTCCTTGTTTGGTTTTAACATTTTAATTTTGACAAAACGTTAAGGCAGTGCTTCACCTGCTGACGGGGTGTAACAGCACTGCAGCAAATAGGGAAAATAAAAAGGTGCTTAGCTCAGCTGAAGTCCCTCTCTTGCTGCCATAAAATTAATTGTTATCATTATCTAGCTGCTTTCTGGAGACCATCAACTTACCTGCTACACAAACTGTAACGGCAGTAACAGCAGCTGGACCTGACATATAGCCCTGCCCTTGGTGTATTAAATCATTCTGATGTAATGTCTCACAAACCACATGACTCACCTATTAAACCTTTTCAGAGGCATGTGCTCTGGCAGGAGGAGAGAGCTTGTAATGAGGCCAAACACACAGATAAAAGGAACATATTATGAAAACAAGCTATTGAAGCCGTGCATGCTAATTTGAGTGAATGCATTTGGACATGTAAGAGCTTTGCTGTTTCTGTGTAAAATATTTCCAATTCCTTACTTCCCATTGCAAAGCTGATTGAGTCAGCAGCAGCTTGCCACTTGCATTCCAGGTGGCGTGATGTCTCCTCATGCACTAACTCATATAGGTCATTAATATGCTAAATAAGTTGTAGCCAATTGGCTCCCATGGTGACAGCTCCAAAAGCTTCATGAATAATCAATAGAGCACCTGGAGGCATGAAATTTTCATACAAAGAGTTTCTAGACTTTTGCATTAAGCTCTGAGCAGGGACAGACAAGTGATAGGCATGACTGGTACTTTGAGGAGTTTCAAAAATAAGTGTTATTTTTAAAGAAAATAGCATTTCTTTTAAATGGAAGCATTTCTAAGAAAGGCACCTGAAGTGATTCCCTTGCCATCTTTTGGACAGAAACATGTTTTAGAGCTGGTGAGGACGAGTGGGAATACTTCAGCTATTGTATGTAATCTGCAATAAACTCATCACAGAGCAGTAAGAATGCACTGACAGACTTAAACAGTTCCAACTTTAGAAAATTAATAAATGATGATTATTTTTACCTATTTTTTTCTGAAAAAAAATTATATGCCTATAGAGTTCAGGAGTAAAATTCACGTATCTGAGTAATGCTGTCAATTGTTATGAGCAGGGTCTCAGTTCACCCACTTAAAAGCATGTGCCTTTCTGACATTGTTTCCTTTTTAAGCCTAATGTATTATCTCATAGACCCTTTGAGACAACTGCATTACTGAAACAAGCAAACTACAAGCAGGACATGTTTTACTGCTTGATTGAGCAGACAAGAAACTTAGTAAAGCCTCCTATAGGGACTAGGAGGATGGTAGCTGTAGTCCTGCCCTACACTTTTCCCAAATCAGCTTGTTCCTCACATGTTCCCAGTGCTGGCAAAGAAGAAACTGGAGATGTGCTGGGCAGTCTGCATGTGTATAGAGATAGCTGTAAGAAATGAGGCGGCTCCAGTATTTCCCCTTCCACATGGGAATGTTGAGTACGGGAAACTCTCTTGAAGGAATCTAGTGCTGGAGGAGTTGTGAGGCCCTGCCCCTCCAAAACTTTGTACCACTGTCCAGTTCTCTGTTGTGAGCATCAACTTCTTATGCAGATACACTGGGAGGGGCAAGGGAAAGTGCCAGTACTTCATCTCTGCTTGGCATATTTTTCACACAACTGCTGAGAAGACAGCAATGGCCTCAGCCGCTCCTTCTGGCACTTCTATGGGCAGTTTTCCAATCCCTTCCTACAGAGCCTGCAAATTAAATATGCTTCAGTCTCAGCTGTGTTTGTGGTGTTTCAGATTAAATCCTCAACAAAATATTTGTGCTTTTGCCATCTATTCTGACATAATATCAGTCTGGGTCATCAGTAAAGGAGTTGGAGTGTTCAGGCTGTGGAAATACCACAAGCACCACCATGTACCACTCATGCAAAAAGAGTTTTGCTGGTGATGAAAATGTACAAATGTTTGAGCTAATCAGAACTGTCACAGCTAGTGTTGGCTGAGAAACTTAGAAATCTCTGGTTTCCACCTTGAACACTTCTATAAGTAGAAAAAATAGAGCATAAATATATTGCCAACATGGCCCCACGTAAGCAGGGACAGCCCTTGCTTTGGATTAGTGGGGTCTGTCCTCATCAAAACTGTATAAAATTTGCTGGAACCTTTCTTTGTTGTCTGTTTTAATGGTGACATGCAGTAATGGCATAACACCAGAGAGGCAACCTATAGGGGTAGTAGAAGGTAACATGTCACTGGAAGGTAACATAGACAAACTTGAAAGGTGTTTCAACAGTTTTGTCCCCAGTAAAATTTAACTGAATGCTCTACAGGCTCTTGTTCATTTTTGTTGTGTCCATGCAGCAACAATTGAGCTGGTTACCCCAGGAATGCAGCAATAGGCAAAGGTTAACTTAGATCGAGCATTAAAAAGAGGTACAAAAGAGAAAGCATAAGATCAAAGGTATAGACAGTTTTAATGTTTTCTAAAGTGACAGAACTACATATTATAATTTTTTAGTATTATCTTGATAATTAATGACTTACACTGTTCTCACTTTGTACAGTGTTGTTCTTTTAAACATGTTGCATTATATGTTTTAGCATGCAGAAAAAAAATCCTACATGGAAGTGCACACAGACTTACATGCACACATACCAGTCAACCACACAACTTTCTCTTGAGATCAACCATAAACTAAAAAGTATTGAAGGTGTCTTCATGAGTGTCTTGACTTAGACACAAATATCCTGAAATCCTCTAACTCTTTTTCATTCATAAAAAGTCAAAGTAGGGATTTTCCCGATCAGTCCCTCAAGGAGAAACTCAAAATATTCACCATCAGTAGAGTAATGGCATTAACTTCTAAGGTCTCTTAATGGAGGGAGAAAACTTGTCATCAAAAAGCTGTAAAAGAAAGAATATCCTTTTCTGATGGAAACAATTACAAAAATATCTTGCCTTCCTCACTCTTTGGAGGTGAGTTGAGAGGTGTACTTTCCACTGAAACATGTTAGAAAGGTGAACCTCCACAGCTCAGCTCCATAGGCTGTAAGAGTTTAATGAAGTCCTCAAAAACAGTGATTTCCAAGGCAAAGTACTTCTGCCAGGCTGATTAACTTTCTTCTTCATGAAGTGAAACAATCTGATAAAAAGTACTAATATAAGTGATGCCCACAATATCTTTGTGCAAAATTCTTCCATACAGCCTTGTATTCTACTGTAGGTATACCTTGTGTCTGCATCTTAGGTGAAGAGACAGGTGGGGGCTGGGCAGGAAGGATCATATTACCACACATCTGCCTTCACAAAAAATGTGATTAGTATTATGCATCCTCAAAGACTGTCTCTTGAGAGCTGAGGAATATGGCTGGTGAGTCATAGGGTCTCTATACCTCTATTGACTTTGGCCATGACAAAATTAATTTTTTTCATAGTAGCTGGTATGGTGCAATGTTTTGGACTTTGGTGCAATGTTTTGTGATTAAACAAAATGTGTTAAAAACCTGAAGTGACCAAAAGAGTATTCCATACCATATGACACTGCTCACCAATAAAAGCTGGATGAAGAAGGAGGAAGGGAGGACATTTGATGTTACAACATTTTTGTTCGCAAATAGCCATTACATATGATAGAGCCCTACTTTTTTGGAGAGAGCTCAATATCTGCCTCCCTATGGGGAGCAGTGAATGAATTTCCTGTTGTCATTTACTTTGCTTTTTCTTTACCTATTAAACCCTTTTTTCTCACTTTTAACCTTCTGATTCTCTCCCTCCTCCCTCCACGGGGTAGTCAGTGGGTGGCCATGTGGAGCTAAGCTGCCTACCAGGGTTAAACACCATCACTACCATGTCTCAGAAGCATCTGGGGGACATTGGAAAGCTCCTGACTCTTAAAATGAAGAATATTTTTTTTCTCCTAACTTGCTGTTCCCAGTTTCCCAGAGAACACTGTAGAGTAGATAAACCTTAAAAAGATACCTTCTCTCATATCTGCTTCCTTCAGGTTTGTCTGTGTATTTTGTTTCCCAAATTTGCTTTCAGAGTTCTGTGCGCCAGACTTATTAAGCTTTGCAGCTTTGTTACCATATCCAGAACATATCAATTTGTAACCCTACATTGATTGTATGTTTAAGAAATGAAATGCCAAGCTGTATATAAATATCTTTCCATTTGAAAATAAAGTGCACAACTTAAAGAGGGTAAATACTTGTAATGACTGATGGAAAATTAGGAAAGTGGTGAAATTCATGCATGGCTTATTATGACTCTGTACATGATACTCCTTACTAATGTGTTACGTGCAATAGCATCTATAAAGCATGCTCTCTTCTCTTTAAACTTAAACTCTACAGTGTGTGAAAGAATGTTACATGAGATAATTACTAACAGGGATAAAAGCTTGACTTTGACATTTTGAACATGCATCTTTCTAAATTCTGTTAGAGTCATTTGTAGTATCTAAGCAGCTATAAAACAGATTGGTGGCATCTCTTCTGACATATTTTATGTGTTCAAGTCCTCTGTGCTGTAAGCATAACACAACAACTTGTGCTGTTTAAATTACTTCCTAGATCACAGCTGAAAACTTGCCCTCACCAAAAAGGACAGAAATGCCATTTAATTTAGTTACAGTAGAATTTCTTCTCATATATTTGTAAAACCTGCTCTGATTGAGGGTTCAGTGGAAGTCTGAAGATAACTGTGTTGGTGATTAATCTGTCAATTTGACTGATATTTTAAAAACATATCTGGGTAGAAGAATTTTTTTTCTACACAAGAACAGTCGTATCTTCTGTGCTCTGCCAGCCTTGTCTTATGATCACCTTGTATAACACCTTGGAAGGTGCAATTACTGACTCTTGCACTGGACCTCAGACTTGGCCGGGTCTGCACTCTGCCTCTGCAACAGAACAAGGTCTAGCCATTCCCACTCAGAAGCCACTCCAGCAAGTTCAACAGCCTAAATGAGCTGAGGATCAAGGCAGTGCAGCAGGGTAAAAATAAATAACATAGATCAGCAGCAGTGAAGACTGAGGAGCTGCTGTTGACCTTGACTGGGTCTGCGATTCATTTTGCCTGCTATAAATAAAAATTTGTTTCATCCCTTTTAAAGCTTTGATAATTTTGGATAAAAAGCATAGAACAGTTTTTTAAAAAATAAGCTTTATAGTTTATGTGATGCAGAAATGCTTTTTATCCTGAGGGCACTATGCTGTGTCTACTGGGTTTCGCTGTCCTCATTGCTCCTCTTGGATCACTATTCAGGCAGAAACATAGGAAAAAGAAGTGTTAAAAGCCTGTAAGTGCTTTGTCTAAATTCCATTTTATCAAATTTAACGAGAATCTCTTAGGAAATAAAACATATCTGATTGTCATGGGGGGACTTAGTCTGCACAGTCATTGTGTTCCATCATGAAGCTGCTAAACGCTGCAGCTACCATATAGGGTTGGGAGAATTCTTCTGCCTTTACATTGAAAACAAGCTTCCCAGAGTGCAAATCTGAGGCTAAAAGCTTCAGACCTTACTGTCCACTTCCTGCAGAAATTTCTAGATTCACAGATTTTCAGTAATTACATAGCCAGTGTTGCAGGTTCACCTAAGTAAGAAAACCCACAGACACATTTTATATTACAAAAGGTAAGACATTACAAAACTGAAGAAAAAGACAGAATCTATTCTCAAGCAGCCTCACGTCACCACAAACACCTCTCTTCACTAGGTAGCACTGATATTTGACAAGTTCCATTTTGATTAGAACCTCTCCTAACTTGGATCAGGTTTCTGCTTTCAGCTAGGAGGATCATTGCTGCAGGTTTAATGTCTGCCAAGTATTGCATTTGTGGCATTCACAAAGTAAATATTAAATTTTGCATTCCTTTGTGCATAGTGAAGCATGTTTTTCTAGATATCTCACAGACCCAACCCCACAAAGAACTAAAATTTCATTGAGCTTTTCACTTTGCTGTGGAAATATATGGGGGACTGACATAGGAAGATAATTGCTGTTTTCAGACCGTCACTGTCTGCTGTATTCCTGCAATGTGTCTGTCTACATCTGAGATATATTTCTTGGGTTCCCTTTAAATTAATGAAAGAGAAATAAATATTTTAGAGGTCCAGTTCTGTGACAGTGGACTCACCCTACTTAGGGTGGAAAAGGTCCTTTCAGAAATGGACTGGTGAAGGAGGTGAAGAAAACAGCACAAATGTTGTGAAAACTGAAGTTTTTAATGTTGTTTAAACATGTTTCAAAATGGCTTTTTGTAGTTTCTTGCCAACTTACTGTTTCTTCTTCCCAAAATCCCCCTGGACAACAGTTATCTGTATGAAAGAATGTCCTTGAGAAGATAAAGAGAAGTCTTCTTATTGGTTTTACTAACCCTTTTCTATTGGTACTTAACCCTTCCCTTTTATTGGTGAGTTTTGTAAACCTCCAGAGATTTTCTATTGGTCAGTTTTTAGATTCCCCTGAAACTTATATAAGTTCCTAGCCAGACAACAAACTCTTTCTCGCTCGTCTCCTCTCCTGTGGTCTCTGTGTGGGTCCTTTCTGGGCTCCCGGGTCCCTGAGGCAGGGGGGAGGGGAGGAGGAGTATATTCCCTCCCAGGTTATGGGCTAAAATACCCTATCCTGGAGTACTAAACTCCCAAATCACTGTTGCACAGTTCATTTGATCCACCATAAATGCATGCTTAAGGAGTAGGTCAGTCATTCTTTCATTCCTTTGCATTGCCTCAAAAGTGGCCAAAGTTGAATAGTTAAGCTGTAGATGTCTAACCTGTTAACATCTCCATGTGGAGAGATGAATCCTCACTGCAGAGACCAGCACATCTTGTAAATCAAAATCACAGAAAAATCAGTGAGATGTGGATATTTGGATGACATATGTACTCTATTTGGAAGGTGGTTTACAAACATCTTTCTTAATTGCTTATGTAATCATAGTAATGTTATGTTTTATTGTGATATTTTCAAACATAACAGTAAATAATTGTAAAGTAATATTTGAGTCTCTCATAGCTATGGCAATTAAACTGAGCAGAATTATAAATTATAGAGGTACATTTACAAAAAAATGACAAGAATATTCTAGAGCTTTGTCTGCAGTACAGGTTATTCCTGGATGTCAGCTTATCCAATGGCATACATATTCCTTTTACAATTGTCATGTAGAAAATCTTAGATATGCTTATCTAAGACTTGTGTCGGTTGTTTGTTTATCATCATTGACTATTACAGTAAATGCTATTTAAAATATACTAATTCTGAAAAACATTTAATCTTGAAAGTTTCAAAGGGTACATAATGTCCAATAAGAGGTATCAAAGATCATGACCGTGACAGCTGCTTCTCTCAGAATCTGTTACTTGTTTGCTGTTTTATTTTTTTGTTAACAGCCGTATCTGAAACAGGAAGAAATGGCCTGCATCGGTGGAAAGACCCCGAGTAAGACATTGAACTGGTTTGATTCAATCTGACGGTTTGCCTGCAGAACTCCAGCCCATCATAGGCTTCAGAAATCAAAGCAATCACATGCTATCTAATTTGATCCTCTGCATTTCAAATGGTCTCCTGTCCCTATTCATCTTCAAGGCATGATAGTTCAGGAACACAACATTTTTCAGTACTTAATTTTTGAACTTGGTCCTCCCCTCTATCAGTACTTTTTGCTACCTCTAAGCAGGAGACACGGGTCTGCTGCGCACATATGGGTTTTTTTGCACGTGGAAATGGAGGCCACCACAAACCTCTCTGCTGAAGGCCAGTTCGTTGTCACCTGCCTGGAGACAGATGGCCCCTCCCTCCCCTCACCATATTATGAGGAAGAACCATGTGCCAGCTTCAAATAGACTGGTGCAGCATGTGGCCACAGCTGGAGAAGCCTCTTGAAGCAGTTCAGGTGCCAGGAGCTGCCTCCATGTGGGGCTGGAAGTCTGCTGCACTGGCATCCAGCCCGAGAGAGCAGCTGTGCTCCCTGAATGTGAATACCTGGTGCTTCAACCTATGCTTAGCTGCCTTAACACATTTTCATTATGTCCCGTGCTTCAAACAGTGATTTTTTTACTGGTAAAAGTAGCTGGGGCCATTGAATCAACATTTTCAAATACTCTTATGTGTTTTCATCAAATTCTGTAGAATCTTCTGTCATCCTTCAGTGTGCAATATTCGTTGCATGTTCTCCAGACTCAGCGGTGAACTGAGGTCTTGGGAACCAGAGACTGGAAAGGGTTAATTGCCACACCAAGCACCTGCTCCCCAGATTATTTAATCCCCCTGGGGTTTTGCATATGGACCTGACAGACAAGATCTCTGCCACAGAGGACACAGCAATACAAAATTATTCTGAAGCCTCTGGAATCTTCTTCTTCCTATTCTGTGTCACAAAAAGTCTGCTCTCACCACAGCCCCTCTCTCACTTATTTGTTGCCCGTTACTCTCTGATCTCTGCTTGTATACAAGTACAAAGGGTTTTTTTGTCAGAATTTTCCTATCCAGCCATATTTGTAGTTCTTGGTTAGAAGGGGAGTATATTCCACTTTTTAGTAGAACCAGAGAGTGTATGGTGAACCTGCTCTCAACAGGAGCTGTGAAATGGTACAGATGCATAGCCCACACTTGTGCAGGGGGAGCCCATTCTCACATGGGAACATGTTCTGGTCACCACTGAAGCAGCCTGGACAAGCATGCTGAACGAAAGTATCATTTTCAGGAATATTTAGCTCCAGATTGTAACTGACCTGAGAGTTTTACAGGCTTTTTGGATTTGCCAAAATTTAATTGGTTTTACACAGTGGCAATACAGGTCACTTTTGGTTTACAAACATGACCTCTTTGTCAAATTTCTAAATCACAATGTTATAAGAGATAATCACTAATGATTTTGAGCATGAAGAACACAATGTGTGTCTCACAGACTTGTTCTCAGACATGACTAAATTCTTCTCTGACATTCACTCCTCCCTTACACTGCTCCTTTCTGATGAAACAACCTACTGGAATTTACCATTTTCTATGCTTGATGAGAACTGTCAAACAATCCTAAAATAGGCATTATTATCAGCAGCCATTATATCCAAGGCAGCTTACTCCAGTAATGAATAAATATCCATTCTCCTTCCACCCACAGATACACACCTGTCATTAGTGACAATCACAAACCATGCGACACATTTCTGTGGGCAGGACTTTAATTATTTCGCTCAGTTTCCCCTTCCATCTCCTTAGAAAACTTGCCAGTTTAATCAGTTGTGTCTGAGTTGGAAGTCTGCTGATTTAGAAGGAGAGAGCTTGTTAAAGGATCTTTTAAGAGATCGGGCACGCTGCAGGTGTAGAGTTAAAATTAATGACATCTGGGCTGAGGTGTGCAGGAGCTGCGATAGCTGTGACAGATGTAGTGCAGCTGCAGATTACACAGCGGTGCAGTCACCCCATGTCACGTGTCTGGGATGTGTGTCATCTGCAGCAGCTCTATCTGTGGAGAGAAAAAGGGCTGATGGTAAGCCTGTCCTAGCAGTTGCCTAAGACAGACAGGATTGAGAACCACCCCTAAGGTAATAACATTTTCTAGCAAAGTCTAGTTACATTACAAAGAAGGAAAAAGCCCACAACACATTTTTAATATTTAGCAGTTGCCTTGAACTTGTCTGAGCACAGTAACTTCAGTTATTTTCTGGACTGACAAAGTATATTTTCTCTGGAGCTCGTTACAGAGCTGGGCTGGGTCAGCAGCAAAGTGGCTTCATGTAAAGGCTTGAAACAAGGGAAGGCAGAGGGTTTTCAAGCCAGCTCAAGAAAGACATTCAGTGCAAAAGGGGTACTGACAAAGAAGCTGCAGAGACAGTTGCAAAAGAATTTATCACATAAAATATGTGCAATGCTACACAGAGCCTGTGTATGTAATATTCATAAGACTGTCTATTAGACACAGTCTTCCTCTAGATTTTGAAGCTGTCTGAAATCTGCCGACTTTCAAACCACTTAAATATAATAAAGCCTGCACTGATTATATCATGATTACTGACATTTGGTGTCTGTCAGTCTGAAATAACTTTTCCTCCTTGCTATAATTTCCTCTGAGAAGCAAAGCAGAGTCAATGATTTTCCATAAAGCATTCTCCAAACAGCTCCTGCCTGAATGTCTTGGTGATTTCTTTCTGAGGTCAAACACTCTTGCCCAAAAACTTTTCATTTCTCCTCACTTTTCATGCATTTGTTTGTCTGGTACTTCTAAGTCTGATACTCTTGAGTGACAAACTGGAGTGCTACCTGTGTATAAAAGAATGTTATTAAAAATCTCAAAAAGATCCTATTAATATTTTATTAGCATTTCTTTTCTTCCCGAGACTGAATGACAGCTTACCCAAGATAGCTGATTTTAATTATTTTTTTCAACCTGTATTCCTCTTGTCACTGTCTCTTACAGCATCAATTCAGTCAGATGTTTTTCCTTATTATTATCACAAGGCCTCAGCAGCCTATAATTACTCTAAAGAATTTCTTATCTTTTATTTTTGAAGCTTTGATTTTCGTTTCTTTTAATTTTCTTTTTTTATTAATATATTTTGGTAAGATCTGTAATTAACCTTGCAGCTGTTGATATTCTGCTTGAGTCTGTAACTATTATACTTCATGTAGCTTTTCCCTGTTACCCCCCTCCCCTTTTCCTGCGAGACCGTTGGTGAAGGGCTGGTTAGGGTAATGATATTCCTGTCTTCAAAGCAATGAACAAAATGTATACAACAAATTCCTTTTGGAATTGCTTTGAAAAATCCATTTTTAATGCTAAGATGATTAAAATACTGCTCTTCATAGCACACAGTGCACATCTCAAGACATTTCCAACCTGCAGTTTCCTAGCATTTGCCAAGGGGGGGTGATGTAGAGGAGATGGCTGCATAGTGGTGTCTGTGTGGCACAGCCTCTGCTTCCTGAGAAGGAAAGCAGCAAGAGCCCTATACAAAGCTTTTGTCTGGGAAGGGACCATGCCTGACAGAAATCAAATGTAAATAATTGCATAGATTACATGACTGCACCTCTTTCCCTAGAAATGATTCTCTGCCTTCTATTTGAGAGATGGAATTACAGAAGTAGGAGAAAAGTTGTTTCAGATCTGTGATGAAAAATACATAATAAGGCTACTCTCAAGATACCTGTCTTGTCATTAGAAATAAAAAGCTTCTTTCTGGATACTGCATTATTTCCTAGAATTATGATTTGTGGGTAAAGTAAATCCAGATGCAATGTTTCCATGATAATTTTCCATTCTTATATTTTTACAGTGGTACACTTGTCTTGGAGAGACTGATTGACATAACTGTGCTTGTAACAGCTCTAAGAGATTTCTTTTTGAAAAGAAGAAAACTACACCCAAAAAGAACACATTAGAAACATATTTAGTGAAGGTATTGTATCAGCATTTTAAGACTTCTGTTTAACCTTTCCCATGGACTACTGAGAGAAAGTTGGTCCTCCAGTGATGGAGAAAGTAGGCAGAGGTTGTTATAGATAGATCTATCGTCTCAATACTCTCTTTGAAGGCTTCTACAATGACCTTTACTGTGATACACAGAGGCCACCTATTTTAGTTAAAGATCACTCAGACCTTTCAGAATCTCAAGTGTAAACAGCTGAGAAGAGATTATGGATTTTGAAGTGATTCATGTCATGATTTTGAGTTGTGTCCCACAGCACAAGGACAAAACAGAAACTCCACCTATTTAATTTCTCCTGTGTCTTACATACAGAATATGCAGCTCTTTGTGTGTTGATTGCTTCCTAACCTTTAGAGCTTGTGATAAGAAAAGACTACATAAAAGACATTCTTAAAAGTAGTTGTCATGGTGCTTGTATGCTAACCTAATTCTTTACTTGTTTCATGGTTTAATTTCAATATCTTCTAAGAATTTTTGGTAAGGACAATCAGAACTGGGAGAAATTAAAGCAAGGAACAGAAGTACTTTTAGCTATGTTCAGCTGTTTAACTGCAGTGAAAGCTGGTGACCCCAGTTCACCACACTGATGATGAAAAGGGCCATTTCAAGGACCAGTTCATCCTAAGACACATACCCAAAACTGATGAGTGAATTTACTTCTAAAGATACCTGTCTTTCTCCAAGGTTTCATGTGTGCATCTTGTATAAGAAACACAGATTAAACACTTTTTGACAGGTAATTTTACATGTGGTGAGCCTTTTCCATGCAACTGAGTGAGAGGAAGGGTTGAAATTTAGACTGTCACAAGTACTCATATCATTGATATTTATATATTTCTGAGACAATAATAAACATAAAGATGTCTCAGTGAACATCTGTGAAGTCTTTTGAAAAGTGTCCCAAAAAGGAAAAAAAAAACCCCAAATGTTAAAAAAAAAAAAAAAAAAAAAAAAAAAAAAAAATAAAAAGCAGACAGAGCAAAATCCAAGAGCTCTGTTTTAAACACAGCAGCTCTCTGAGCATCATTTGCTGTACTCAGCAGTTCGTTTCAGTGCACACAATCTTTGGGACTGTAAAGGAAAAGGGTAATATGAAAACTCCCATCATATGTTACATCTCAACATGTGTTAGGCAGCAAATTCATTAGAGTCTGGTACTTTCTTACTGTATCCTAGGAAACAGGAGTCAGTTGAAAGTCTAACTGTAAGCCACAATGGAGATAAAGATTTCCTCTATCTTAACACAGACATAAGTCTACACTACACTTCATTGCATGTTTCTGCTCTACTAACAAATCTAGCTGCTCTCTCTCTCTCTCATTTGGTTTCTCTCCACAGATCTTGTCAAATGCCAGGATGTGCTGTGGCAGTCAAACCTTTGAATTCTCTCCTTTAGGCTGGACCCGTATTAGATGTGAAACCATGATATTCAGTCATTGTATTTTCTGGTGCCAGGCAACTCCAATCTTCAGCAATGGCATGAATGCACTGTTCTTGAAATTAAAGGACATTGTCCATGTCAAACAACAAGAATTAACCTCTGAAGAAAAAATGCAACAAGACAAGGACATGGCAAATGACATGTCTTACCAAATTCCCTCCGTTTTACCCTGGTTTTTCAGTAGGTACCTCTGGCTCTCCTCTCCAAAATTATCTGGCAGAAAAAAACACTTTTTACAATTCAGACAAGATTATTTTCTTTGTCTGTGTTGAAAAACCTTTTCTGCTTAGGTCCAAATTTGCTTTTAGAACAGCTGACGTCAGTGAAAAAATTGTCAAAGTGAATAGTTTTGGCACTATCAGAAAACCAGGTATGATCAATGAAATAACCAGGTAGCAGGTTGAAAATAAACCAAAGCAAATGCTTTTTTCACAGTATATAATTAAGTTGTTGTGAAAGCCAAAAGAATAAATGTTTTTAGGAAGGAAATAGGCAAATTTATGGAGGACAAGTTCATCAGGGACTACTCAACCCAAGGGTCAGATTTGGCCTTTCCTTGAGCACTACTGACAACAGCTAACAGCAGCTTCTTGGAGTGGGTTGGTTCCTATTCTGGCTCAGCAGAAATTGTCAGCCCTATTTTCTTGAATCCTTCTAGTGTTTGATGAAATATGGCTTTCCTGAGATACTCTTTTCTTTTCCATCTATTTTTCCAGATAGACCTTTAGTGGGTCTAAACCTGTGCACAACACACCTATTATGTACAATATGATAAGTTTTGTTTCAATCTACCAGTTTCCCCTTTTTTGTAATTTTACAGTCTAATCATTAAAGTCTTTACATACAAGCTGTAACTTAAACTGATTGGAAAGACTATTTGCTAGGTATGTCAGTAAAGATACAAATAATGCTTTGTAGTCTCATGCTCAAAAAAAGACACATCTCCTCTATTTACCAAGATTACAAAAATTATATTAATATTAATTGCAATTAAAAAAAAATCACACTTTGCACTTAGACAATGACAAGTTTCAAAGAATCAGAAATTATAAAGATCAATTAAGTTTTTGGCTGTAAGGTAGGTTCAGTGTAGGCTCCTTGATGTTCATTTTCCATTGTTTCAACCATTTCTTCTGGTGAACTGTTTTGCATGCAGAAAATGAAATGTGAAAGAAAAAATTAAGTGCTTGAATCTGTTACTACACTCATTACAACATTAATTTTTAGTGGTTTTAAAAATATTGGTTTTACCTTACCTATTTGGCAGAAGAATTCCTTGGAAGAGCTGAGAAATGCATGGAGACTAAGACAGCTCAATCTGTTGAACCATGAACTTCATTTTCTTGACTCCAACTTTCAGAGGCATAAGGAGACATACTAGGCTGTCTGAAAGAACATCGTTGGCCAATTTTTCCAAAACCAGAATGGCAATAAAAGTAGTATGCATATTAATTACTTACTGATTACAATATTGACTGAATACAATAAAGTATTCCTGTATGTGGCTTTTGTATTTACAAAAATGTGTCATTACACTATTTCATGGTTCTTAAGTATTCCAGGTTTTCCTTTAAAAGGAAGCACTAGAAAAAAAGTTTAGCTTCCAAGGCAGATCCTGCAACTTATATATTATTATTATTAATTCTGTGGTTGATCATAAAAGCCCAGAATAACAGTTTTTTGGATTTCTAATCCGTTTCAACAAAGATAAAGGAACAATCTCTCTCTGAAAGGTATCACAAACTGGTGTGAAATGCAAAATTTGAGACAGAGTCCATAAAATGAAGGTGAGCTTTCAAGGTTATTGAGAAGGAGAGCAGCAGAAATAGAGTTCTGTGATTATGTACGTTAATTTTGCATGCAACTTGATGGTTAGGTTTTGGTTTTGTTTTCTTTTTTTGTTGTTTCATTTTGATTTTTGTTTGGGTTTTTTGTTTGTTTGCTTGTTTGTTTCTTTTTTTGGGGGTGAAGGTTTTCCTTTTTTTTAATTTGAGTTGAATTTGGGGGGAGGGGGATTTGTTTTAATAAATAAGTACAGTTGTTATGCTGTGGTGCATTTGTAAGCCTGGGGTAGATACAGCAGATGCACTGAGTTCTGGGAGAATCCAAACAGAGAAGTAGACTTCTGGATTAGACCTATGATTAGATCTTTTCTTTAAAATAAAGCAATGTTTGTGCAGTTTCATTCATCCATCTGGATAGCTTGAAAATAACTGTTTCTGCTTCTAAGTGTCTTGTTATAATTTGAAGTGTCTCAGAACTGCCACTCTATTTTAAGCCTTTAAAAATTAATTTAGTGGTTTTTAAAGGCTTCTTTCTCATACCCTCCTTAGCAAAATATTATTGTCTGGTTGCTTTTGGAAATTCAAGGATCATGACAGAGCTCTTACATTGCCTTATGGAATTTCAGCCATTTTACCTAACAGTAAGAAAAGAAATGGAAAATTAGCTGCTGCAGTGCTTTTTTCCTGTTCTGTAATCTTGTTGATATAGGGACACAGACTCTGCTTTTGTATACTGAGATCCAATATGACTTCTGATAAAACAATTATTCTGTTTTTTCCTTGGTTTAAACAAACACAGAATTTGGAAAGATAGATGTTATTTTGGTTTATGTTTGTTTTTAAGATAGATGTTATTTTGGTTTATGTTTGTTTTTTACAAGCTGTCATGGGTTCCAGTCACATGTTCACTACTGTGAACATTGTCTAGTCTTGTTTTGAACATAGTGAACATGTGAACATGTTCACTATGAAGTTCATAATGTGAACACATCTTGCCTTATTACTGTCTAGTCACATGACTTTTGGATTTCAAGTTTGTCATCCTATTTCTGCAAAATAATAGTTTATTTCTTGCATTTTTCACCAATGTCAGACCAGTTCCACTAAAGTGTTCTCCATGCCAGGGAGAAATTTCTTGCCGTCAGAAACTTGATGAGTGTGTTAAAGTGAAATTTACCAAAGACACTATTTCAGTGCATCACAATATAAGTACTTTATCGATTCAATGCATTGCTTTACTGAGTTGCAGTCCTTTTCATTGTTTTTCAACTAACTTTTTTCCCCATTTTCTTTTAAAGCATGAATCCCTGAAAAACAAATGTAAGCTTCCTGATAATGTCTTTTTCTTTCGTTAGTTACCTTTCAAATCTCTCAAGAAATCCCTTCCAGACCACTGATAGTCCACACATTGAAAATTACTTTGCTGTAAGAAAGATAATCTTCAATAGCAGTGTGTTGTTGTTTGAGTCTTTTGTTGTCTTTATCTTATCCTTTAATCCCTGTTTCACACATGTTTAGTATTTTAATGGAACCTTCTCTTGACTTCATGGATACTTCCATTTGTACTAGTACTCATTTGAAAGTGGGTAGGTTCCAACATACTGTTTATCACGGGGTGCTGGTGGGTAACATGGTACAGGCAGAAGTTGTATGCCATGGTCCCTACTCTGGATTGAAAAGCAGGAGCAGACAAGGAGGATGGAGCTGAAGTATAAGCATCCAAGTGCTGTAACATGCTTTCAATTTGAGCACTTCAGTTGGGCTCCTTAATGATATGTTCACAGTTCATCTCCAGGCTCTTCCAGTCTTTTTTACATTTTCTCAGTAGAGCAAGCATAGTGACAGTGGACTTTTTAAAAATGTGGCTCTTTACTCACCAAGTGCTGGACTGATGTGCCTATTATTTTAATCTGAAGGTCTTGTATCTACATTTTTAATGGTTTGGGGACTCAATTCATCTTTTTTTACTTTTCTCCCAAGAAGCCATCAAAAGATAAAAAAAAAACAACCCACAAACCCAACAAACTGGGAGAGAAAAATATTATACTCTAAACATGTGTTATACATGATAATAACAGCTGCAGCCCTGCTGACAATATAATACCACTGCAATCCGCAGGATATAACTCAGATACTGAATTTCAGACTGCAGAAGAATGGCACTTGAAGATTCTTGAAAAGAATTATGTTTGGAAGTGAAAAGAAAGTTTAAGTAAAACAGAGGAAGTATGCTGGTGGTCCAGTACAGAAATCCCAAATGCAAATTGTTAAAAAAAGAAAAAAGTTAGTATACTCACAATAAACACTTTTGGCTGATATGCGCTTTCCCCCCACTATTATCTAAAATTTTCAGGGTTTGTTTTTTTTTAGTGCTATTAGGGACTGAAGCACATGGAGAAGGCTGTTGCTTTTGTATTGATATGATTTTAACAAGCAATGAACACATGCTAATAAGCAATGGCAGGAATTAAAATAAAATCAATGACAAAACTGAAGGATATTGAGAGCAAGACCCTTCTTTTCTATTTTGCTTCCTTTACAATGAGAAAATGTTAGCATTTGCAGGGCAAATTTTAATCCTTTTTCTCTTCTTTAATTACAGTGATGGCCTTGAAAAAGAATTAATTGCAAATCATACCTCCTTCAAGAAATAAAACCAGAGACCTTGTTCCAGTTTCTACTCTGCTAAAAATCCCTCCTCCCTAGAAAAAAATTGAGTAAAATAAAACCAGTGTTTACAGTATGATATCCACTTCTTCACTTCTGCTAAACCCGTTAGTTTTATGGGATAAATAGTTCTTAGGGAAGATAAGAAACTCTACATTAACTCCTTGTCTCTAGTATAATGTCTGCTGGTTTCAGTCTCCTCACTACACTTCCATAGGAAGAACCTACATAACAGCAGAGCCCTGTCTGGGAGCAAAGCCTGGATCTGCACTGCTGAGCAAGGACCAGCTGAAGGCTCTTCATGTTACCTGTCTCCTGGGACAATCCCCCAGGGCTGATTCAGTCTCAAGGGAAAAGTTCAGGTGCAGTCTATTCCCCATAGAGTACCTTAAGCAACACCTCCTTATCCTGTGAGCGTGCCCTGCTTTTCTGTGCCTCTGCTGATGGCAGCTCTGTCACCTGCTCATCACTGACTGTGAAAAAAGTCACAAAAGATTTGATCAGTACCTGGACATATAGAACAGAGGGAATATACGATTCTTTTTAAAACAGAGTTTTGCCCTGTTTGACCCACATACAGGAATTCCCATGGAAAATAAAATACCTAACACATATTTCTTCACATCTCAGCTAGGTCAAGCAATCCAGACAGTTATAATAAACCCAATTATTCTCTTAATCTGCAGAACTGTCAGATATTTGAAGCTGTGTAGCCTCCTTTTGTGTATGTCACCCATACAAATAGATATTTTTTTTTAATCTAAAGGTTTAGCAAGTGTAAGCAAAAATAATAATTATAAAAGAAATAATTACATAACAAATTTGCTGTTATTCTTTCATGCTACTTTGACCTCCAGTAAATGTTACTCTTCAGTATTTATTTTGTTTTCATTGTTAGCTAAGCCTGAGCTTGGACTGAATGGACTGCAAAATCTTGCCAACACATAGTAAATTCAAACATAAATCATGGCTGGGGAAGTGCTCAGGCAGGTTTAAGCTTGTCTTTCAGGGAAGAAGCTGTAAAAGATTGAACTTGCTGGGAGTAATATTGTCTCTTCTTGAATTATATTTTCATTTTTTCTCCCTCTTTTTCTTTATTTTCTCTTTTCATTTTTTCTCTATTTTTTTTTCTCCCTGAGAAGAGTTAAGTTGCAAAATTTAGGCTTTTAGTGAGCTTCTGGAAATCAGTATCAGAACATTATTTACATCTTGAAGCCAAGCTGTGTCTGGAGAATTTCAATCACATAGCTTTTATGAGATTCTACAAATCGAATGCTGAAAAGTTTCTGTGGAACTTTAATGCAGAGTAGGGAGCAGGGGAGAGGAGAAAACTCAGAAAACAGAGAGAAACTTGGCACTGTGAATACATGTTTCATTTTTGAGAATTAATATTTCCTCAGTGCATCTGTATGAACATGATATCCTTGCTGTGGATTTGATTTAGAATAGCTTTATATATAAGCTATGCTCTGATACTGAATTTTATTTCACAGAATCCCTGTTTAATCTCACCTTTATGAAAAAGAAATGTTAGTAAGTAGATAGAAAGATGTACAAGCTATTCTCTAGAGTTGTGGAGAGTTTTTCAGGTCTCATACACAGTAAAAAAAGAGAACCAAAATTTGCATATATTTATAGCAAGCATGGAAATCATGAATCTGAGCTAGAAGAAAGAACAGTCTCAAAAATTTAATTTAAGAGGGGAAATTGGCAGTATCATGTTGACGGATGTAAAAGAGATGCAACAAAATACACTATTAAATAAAGTCGTGAAGAAGTTAGTAATAGACATGGCAGATCATGTGAGCATAGACTGTGCCACAGCCACACATCATCATTTGTATTATTTGTATGAAAAGACTGGCTAATGAATCAGTCAGGCAGAGACAACTGTTTGAGAATGTCCAGGTGCTTTACCATTCTTAAGAACTTTTACCTTATATTTTATTAAAGTTGTATGGCCTGCTAATGGAAAGAAGTTAAAGTTACAAACCACATTCAGTTCTTAAGTAATCTTTCCAATCTCATTAAAGTCAAGAGAACTGCATGAAGCAACGAAAAGTAAAATTTATCTTTATAAAGTCCTCCAGGAACAACCTATCCAGCAGCAGAGATGAAGTCTTACAGACAGTAAAGTTGTACCTCTTTTCCCAGTAAGGCCTGATTGGATGCACTCAAATCAAATCTTGCTACTTCTATTTTTTGCTGTTAAAGTAATTGATAAGGCTGTCTGACCACTAATATATTTAAAATGGCAAAAATATCTTAGAATGTGTTAACTTTTTTTTGAACACTGATGAAAACTAATCACTGTATATGGGTGTCGGTAAACATTAAAATGATGGGAATCTCAGTGTATCTTTACAACAACAAGCACAGAATCCCAGTCCAACCCTTAGCCATGCACAGGAGCATCCCCAAGAGTTAGACCATGTTCCTGAGAGTATTGTCTAAATTCTTCTACAGCTCTGCCAGGCTTGGTGCTCTGATCACTTCCCTAGGGAACCTGTTCCAGTGCCCAACCACCCTCTGGGTGAAAAACCTTACTCTAATATACAACCTAAACCTCCTTTGACACAACTTCAGGTCATTCCCTTGGGTCCTGTCACTGATCACCAGAGAGAAGGGATCAGTTCTTGCCCCTCCTCTTCCCCTCATGAGGAAGTTGTAGACTGCAATGAGGTCCCCCCTCAGTCTCCTCTAGGTTGAACAGATGAAGTGACCTCAGCCACTCCTCATACGGCTTCCTCTCAAGGCCCTTCAGCATCTCCGTTGCCCTCCTTTGGACACACTCTAGTAGCTCAATATCTTCCTTATATCACAGTGCCCAAAACTGCACAATATTCAAGGTGAGGCCACCCCAGTGCAGAGCAAAGCAGGACAATCCCCTCCCTCGACTGGCTGGTGATGCTTTGTCTGATGCCCCCCAGGACACAGTTGGCCCTCCTGGCTGCCAGGGCACTGCTGACTCATATTTAACTTGCCACGACCAAGACCCCCCCAGGTCCCTTTACGTGGCACTGCTTTCCAGCCTCTCATTCTCCAGTCTGTAAGTACATCCAGAGTTGCCCCGCCTTGGGTGCAGAATCCTGCACTTTCCCTTATTGAACTTCCTATAGTTGATGATTGCTCAGTCCTTCAATTTATTGATGTCGCTCTGCAGGGCCTTGCTGCCTTTATAATTTACATCTTCAGTCAAAACATTGCATAGACATGAAGGAGTTAACCATTGCAGTCATGTTCAGTTGTATTTGCCTTTTTTATAATTGAGAAAAAGGAAAAAATACAAACGAAAAATATTATGCTCAGCACTGCATGGGCACCCAAGAGCACGTTGTGATAGGACAAGGGAGAAAGGATTCAAACTGAAAGAAGTTAGGTTTAGATATTAGGAAGGAATTCTTTACTGTGAGAGTGGTGAAACACTGGAACAGGTTGCCCAGAGAAGTTGTGGATGCACCATCCCTGGAAGTGTTCAAGGCCAGGCTGAGGCAGGCCTTTAAGCAACTTGGTCTAGTGGAAGATGTCTCTGCACACAGTGGGGGGAGTGGAACTATATGAACTTTAAATTCCCTTCCAATTCAAACTATTCTATGGTTCTATCATAAGTTTCTCCATCATATCTGGATGAAAAGTCTTGTTATTGTTCACACCCATGCCACAACAATGGTTTTCAGTTTGGATTTTCCACAAGTTCATCTGGAGTGGGGAAGAGAGGAGTTCATGTAGCTACACCCTTGGTCCTTTCTGCCATTCTCCGTAGGTGCTTGACAGTCGCAAGGTAGATTTGCAACATTACTGTCTTCCAGCTTTGTTGTCTGTAGACAGTCTGTAAGACTGTAGATTTCTTTGTTTTCTGACTGATGACTCACCAGGTTTGTGAAGTTCTGTCCTCCAAACTCCTAATACAAACCATAAAACTGGCAAACAGCTCATTTAGTGCCTAGGTTGTATTACACAGTCTTTCCTGCTTGTGTTGCCTGCAGGATTCATGTGGGATTGCCAAATAGATACTTAAATCAGGTACGCATAAACAAAGTCACAGGTTTGTTGCTGGTGGCAGGAAAGAAACTCTGGTGGGAGGCCAGTTGTGGACAACACTGCAAGACTTTGTGTGTGTCTAGGTGCTGATTCTCTTGGTAACTTTGTAGATACATCTGAAAGTGAGATCCTGACCCTGTCTGCCATTTTCTAACACTGCTGGTTGCTACCCAACCCCCAGCAGCATAGCTGGCAAATTCTTCTGGAGGATGTGCTCCACAAGATACATGATCACAAAAGCTTATTGACACACATCTCAGGTGCTAGAATGCCAGCTGTGAAGAGGATGCATGTCACTACCCCATGGAAAAAGGAGCAAAAGTGGAAGGGAATGGATTAGCAGTTGGTGTTGGTAGTCTGCGGTCTTTCTTTCCTATTAGTTTTTTTCTTCATCTTGAGTAGGAAGCTATGGAAGCAGACAACAGCCTTTCTCATGTATGATAAGTCCATCTTTTCCCAGTCCCTACTTTCCCAAAAGGGTTCTCTTCATCTACTGCTGGCCCCAAAGAAAATACTATCTCTGTATCCCATAGACCAACTTTACCTTCAACAGAGCAGGTAGAGGCATATGTAGCTCTTTTTTTCCATTCTTTTGTGTCAACAAGATGCCTCTTCAGCACACTGGTGAGCAGCATAAGGTCTTTCTTAAAATTATGGTCGGGCTGATCACATATATACTTCTAAATCAGACTGGTTTATCATTTAATTTATTCCTTATGTATATTTTTGTAAATATATGTGTATATCTTTGATGATAAACTGGTCACTCCACAGTCATCAGAGTTTGTGGTCCTTGCATATTTTTCTCTCTCACAGATGCAGTGTGGAGGACACAGACTGTCTCAGTGTCTAATATCTGGGTGGGGAATAGTTGTTGAAAGGTTCTGGCTCCCTGCATGAGGAGTTTAACTGTTTGGCCTTATAGAGGCTTTTGATTTTGCATGCTTCACTCTGTTGTAGCACTACAGATATTGCAGAAGAGAAAGATTAGGCTCACAAGAGCAATGGATGCTTTAAATGGTTTATTGCATAGGTGTGCGAGGGAAGAGAGATGTATTTATTTCTTTAATAGCTGTGAGAATTAGGAGAACTAATTTACAGTTTATCTGTGTGGTATTTTACAGTAGGGAAATATGAGAGGAGGACACAGGAGAAACATAATTCATATTTTGTATTTTACATGGAGTAGGAGTTAGATGGTAAGGTAGTCTATCAATATTTTATCCTTTGTCTTTGTGAGGAAGATTTCAGAAGGGCATTTTTATATCTTTTGTCTCATGTTTGCGTACATTGTATTTAGCAGCTGTTTGGATGGCCATGAGGGTTCAAGAAATGAACTTCTGCTTATGCTTTGTTAACCATGTACAAAAATTTTACTTTAGCACTGAAGAGTCCTAAAGAAAGCCTTTCCACTTGTGTGGCATGAAGTGCCCTAATACAGAACATGTCACCACGGAATGCATACATGGCACACTCCATCACCACACACTGTGGTAAGACAGAAATGTGGAAATTACATGAGCTATGAAGGCTTACGTGCAAAGAGACAAAAGGGGATGTGCTATAGCCATCAAAAAAGGATCTGTGTCATTAATAGCCCACATGAAGAAAGATAGTCCTCTCCAGAATGTAAAATCACTGAACAGTGCAGGTATGAGATGCTCTGACTCTCCTGGGGACCAGGGTTTCCCTCCCAGTATGCCAGTGAAAGCATACCCTAAATGACTTGTAGGTTTTCATGCTGGGGATGTATGAAATGCCTTTTATAGGTCTGTGTGTCAGGGATTCACTAATCATCACACAGAAGATCCCTGAGAAAACATGAACAGCTCTTGACACAGAAAGTGCAAATTACCTTGAGAAACACAAGGTTCCTCTCTTTCTTTCCCATTTCTCACACATAACTGTAAGTCAGAGAGGGGGGAAAGTCAATGGAGGCAGCAACCTTCTTTTGGCTTTAAGTCCAGATTTCATCCATTTTCTGCAAATATGTTATTGTATGTGTTTAAGTAATATGAGCTGAGAGGAGCTGGAGAAATCCATGAGGGGAAGCTCTTCCAAAAATACTTTATTCTTTCAGCCTTTTAAACAGCTGGTTTCTTTCTGAGGAAAAGCTGACAACTACACCAGACTCTGTTGAATTATGTATTGTACATTTGGGGAGCAAGCTGCAATATGCAATCCAGCAAGCAGAGCTTTCCATATGCATTTGTCTAAAGATAAGACACCCATCCAAGTCCAAGAGGTGATAAACCCAGTGGTTTTTGTTCCAATCAGTTATAGCTGTTCTCAAAAATAATACCTTGTAAGTGCACATTAGGGGCAATGGAGCACAAAATTACACATGCAAATGTAACTGAAGACGCTGAGCCTTGTTGTTGGAAAAGGATTCTTCTCTTTTATAAAAGACTGCTGAAGAGTACAGCTGCTTGCAGGGTTATTGTGCATTCTGTCTTCTGAATTATGACTCTTACTGACAAAGAGAGCGGGTTTAAGAAAGTTTTCTCTCAGGTACAAGAGTGAAGTGAAACAGTGTTGTAGGCCAACTTTGAATCATAAACCCTTTGGCTACAAAAAAATCTTCCTAATTATGAGGTTGACTATTACTCTGTAGATGTAGAAAAAATGAAGGTTGGGCCTTGGCATTAACAATCATGTTGCTGAATATCAATACCTGTTGCTCTTCCAATAACATAATATTATACAGGTGTTGTGGTTTCACCCCAGCCAGCAAGCAAGTACCATGCAGCCTTGCCCACTCCTCCCACCAGCAGGATTAGGGAGAGAATTGGAAGGCAAAAGCTGGAAAATTTGTAGGTTGAGATAAAGACAGTTTAATAGAGAAAACACAAGCCACATACACAAGCAAAGAAATACAAGGGATTAATTCACAGCTTCCCACGGGCAGGCAGGTGTTGAGCCATCTCCAGGAGAGCAGGGATCCATCATGTGTATTGGTTACTTGGGAAGACAAAAGCCATCATTGTAAATGTCCCCCTGTTTATTCCTTCTTCCCCCTATTTTATATACTGAGCATGATGTCATATGGTATGGAATATCCCTTCGGTTTGGTTCACCTGTCCTGGCTGTGCCTCCTCTCAACCTCCCATGCAACCCCAACTTCCTTGCCAGCATGGCAGTATGAAATACAGAAAAGGCCTTGGCTCTGTGCAAGCCCTGCGCAGCAATAGCAAAATCGTCTCTACATTATCAACCCTATCAAAACACAGCCCCATACACACTGTGAAGAAAATTAACTCTGTTCCAGCCAAAACCAGCACAAGAGGTTTGGGTTCAGTGTCTTCATTCACTGTCAAAACTCCAAGAAAGGGCAAAAAGAAGAAGAAATATTTATGTTATCATCCTTACATAGGGTCACACTACATGAATGATAACCCAAACAGTAAATTGCAAAGCTAAAGACAATGGATTTGACACTGTTGCATTACTAGAACACCTCTGTGACCCTCAGGATCTTTCCATTTACACAAACAGACTCCCATACCTTACCATGTACACAGCATGATTCCCTGCCATGAAACATCTGGCCCTGAACTTATTGACTCTAATTAACATTCTATTTCCACAAGCTATTTTTCCTCACGGAGGGCATTTCTGAAATAATTTGCTACTGCTCAGTAGTAAACGTAGGTACTTAATACTTACAAAGGTGCCTGGTAAATTCAGCCTCTGGATATCCCCTTGAAAGGTGTCATTCAGGTTAAGCATCTGCTTTGTAGGTGGTTAATTAGCAATAAACAAGTTGTCTTCTGCATGATAACAGCAGCAATACAGTAACACATTTCCAGAAAAGAGAAAAAACCAGCCTACTTCTTAATAGAAAGTACTCAATATTGTGAATTTATTATTACCAAAACCTTCAAATGGTTGTAATGCTGATGTCTCAGAGTGGCTGTAGGCTCTTCCCTGAGGAGCAGACCACAAGTCCAGGATTTTTTTATTGACAGAAGCTGTCTGTGTCCATTGAATTCAGCACACAGCTGACTCTCCTAAGAAAGGTGAAAAGAGAGTGGATGATTGACAACAAGATGAGAAAATGGTCCAAAATATGAATGCAGTGTCACCAAAAACATTGAGATGAGAAAAAGAAGACTGACAACAGAAGAAGAAAGAGATGAGATACTAACAGCATCAGAGAGGAGGCTGAGGCTATGAGAGGATTGATCTAAGTGGCTTCTGCTCTATATCAAAGATGAGATTAAAAATACTAAAATTGTAGAATCATAGAATTATTTTGGATAGAAAACACCTATAAGGTTGTCAAGTTCAACCATTAATGCAACACTGCCAAGTCCATTACTAAATCATGTCTCTAAGTGCCTACATGTCTTTTAAGTACCTCCAGGGATGGTTACTCTACCACTTCCCTGAGCAGCCTGTTCCATGCCTGACAATCCTTTCTGTTGAGAAATCTTTCCTAATATCCAGTGTAAAATGGCACTAGAACATTCATTCTCTGTTTTTACATTTTCTTTGACATTACATTTGGAAGTGGATGCCTACTAATTCACAGGAGTTTTGTCACAAGGATAAGAAAGATTTGAAGGCTGGCAGCCTCAGACACCTTTAAATTCTGCAGAAAGATAAGTCATCAATAGGAAGGCAATTCCTGGCTGTAATCACCTCTACTGCCATGCACTGTTACCTGGATAGGGTTTCACATGTAAAGAGAAAAGTCACTAAATCTGAAAAATGAACAGGAGTATTAAAATAGCAGATATATAATTCCACATTTTTTCTAATTTTTGCCTTACTGAGAGAAAATTTGGAAGGGTTCAGCTTAGGAGCTGTGGGACAGCTCATACAGGTTGAGTGGGTTGTATGGGATCACACAGCAAAAATCCCACCCTGAAACACTAGCATATGAAAAAGAAGTAATCATGACTGGGTTAATGAAATCTCAGTTTGGAGAAGACAATAGAGGTAAAATTCCACTAGATGGAATAGTTGAAGCAGATATTAACAGCCATGTGTGGAAAGAAAAGTTTTGGGCCAACACATCCTGTTATCTACTTGGAAAGAGAAAGAAACAGTCAAAATACACATTCTTACTCATGTTTAGGAATAAGATGAAGCAGTACTTTTATGAAGTCTTCCTGTGTAGAACCTGAGTAAAAAAGAACATTTCTACCAAGGATCATCCAGATTTAAGAACAAATAACTAAAAAAGAATTTTAGTCATTTAATAATATAGTAGTAATAATTTTATGGACATATTTAGTGACTGAGATAAAAAAAAATCCCATTTTTTGCTTCAGATTGAATAATTGTTTTATTGGTGAATTATTTAAAGTACTAATAAACAAGGAGAATTATATTCTGTCTTGCTGTGACATACTTAGCTGCATGAGATTATTTTGTAGTTGTTAAATTAGGTCCAACCAACTCTCTAGTCAGAGTGGAGTGACAGACTAGAAATGTCCTCCTGCTCCAGGGCAAAGCCCGGAAGCATGAGAGCTGTGTCAGGGTCTTGACTCTCAGGGAACAGCTTCAGGAAGATGATACCATGGTCAACACAGTACTGTCTATGAAAAGACAGAGAACTCCTTTCACCAGTTCCCACTTCCCCCTGAAAGCCTCCTGCTTTTCACCTTTTGTTGCTGGCATTTTTGACACAACATAATTCTGGAAATTGGAAACCAAGGCTGCCATGGTCAAGCAATCTGTCTCGCTCCTTTGTGCACCTGGTCAATAGTCTCTTGTATCGCTGAACTCAGGGCACAGATGGTTTACATAGCTGAAAGACCTACAACACTCCTACTGCAATATGATCCACAACCAGGATTTCATTCCTTAGGTAGAAGACATTAATTTTAATTTGTCTGGATGACTAAAACACCCTAATGAATTTCAAAGGTCCATTAAAATCTACTTAGAGAATATAAAAAATTCTGAATCTTTGTTATAATGACAAAACTTTTGGAATACTAATGCACATGTGTTCCATAACACTTACAGAAGTTTTGTTACATCACAACAGTTTTTCTCAGACTGCATTTCCTGGACATCATTAGAATTTTAGAGTCAATAAAAGATGCCGTGAGATTTACTGCAAAGCATTAAGCCACATTTATTCCGCTGTTCTTAGAAGTTGAACTGGTGGAGAGGCACTTCCAATAACACTCTAATCTGAACCTAAGTCCCAGTTTCATCACTGAAAGTCATACAAGTATATTAAATGCATAAATGTCTTCCTAACCCAATTACTCCTAATGGAATATACATAGTAAAAATCAATGTCACTGTCTTTTGAGTGATGCACTCAGAATACTTGAGAATTGACCTCTAGTGCATTCATTCATTTTCAAAACTTTTGCCTACTTCTGTAATATTTGCCTTTTTGAATAACAGCAATCTATTATCAGTGGGTAAGCAATATTCTTTTGCAACATATGAATGAGTAATAACGAGATAGGACAACTGCAGTACAAGCAAGGCTGTCACATCGAGCACTAGTCCTCTGGGGAGAGGCTGAGGGAGCTGGGGTTGTTTAGTCTGGAGAAGAGGAGGCTCAGGGGAGACCTCATCACTCTCTACAACTATCTGAAAGGAGGTTGTAGCCAGGTGGGAGTTGGTCTCTTTCCCCAGGCAACTATCAGTAAGACAAGAGGTCATGGTCTTAAGCTCTGACAGGGGAGGTTTAGGTTGGATATTAGGAAGAAATTCTTTACAGAGAGAGTAATCAGACATTGGAATGGGCTACCCAGGGAGGTGGTGGATTCTCCGTCCCTAGAGGTATTCAAGAAAAGACTGGATGTGGCATCAGTGCCATGGTCTAGTAACTGTGGTGGTGTTGGATCAAGGGCTGGACTTGATGATCTCAGAGGTCCTTTCCAACCCAGCTGATTCTATGATTCTATCAACTTCAGGAACTGGTCTGAAACTGTTCATGACGCTTGCCAGAGCTGGAGATTGCTTAGAAGAAGGAGAATTGCCTTGAAACAAGCTGAAAAATGAGCTCCGAGGACTTGTTTTAAGTGTTTCTGCCCTTCCCAGCTGTGTGTCAGAACTTATGTCAGGCCTTTGAGGAGTAGCAGCGCTAGCCACAATGATTTCCAAGCTAACATCTGAACTTCCATTACACAGGCTAACATCTGAACTTACATTGCACTAAACAAAAGGTGGACTTGCTAAATTTGAACTCAAATCCTCCTACCCTAGTATTCTGACAGGAATGGTAACTTCTGGCAAGCTATTGAAACAATAAGATAGAGATATAAACCACTGTAGAGAAATTTGCAGGAGCCCATCTAACAGACCCTTAAATTCTTTCTCTCCATGCTGGCTGAAAGCTGTAAAAGAACATTTCCAGTTTCTCTAGCCACAAACACTTGCAGTGCTGTGGTTCAGCTCCTTGCCTGTTCACTTTGCCCGTGCAGACCCACAGGAGCATAGACAGAGAGAGCTCTAACCAGGCAATGCAGCCTTGTGCCCCTAGTTTCGGACACAGCTTGTCCATGCATTGGTTTTGCAATCAGTTTTGGATGATTTGTATAATTTTACAGCTAACTTCAGAAACATTGTGCTTCCCATGAAGAAAAGCTTTCTGAATGAGTAAATATTAATAAGTTATTATTATATAATTACTTTATTTTTTTTATTATTCTGTATTAATTAAAAGTAATTTTCACTTCAAATTATTGATGCTGGGGTTTTCTTAGAGAAGGACAATTTGATTTTATTTATAGTCAATCAGTGTATAGTTTAATCCACTTAAGTAATGTGAAATATTGCAGGGTAACTTGTAGGACAGAATTTCAATGCTTTAAGTCTTTTTTCAGTTTTACTTTGTTTTTCACTCTCTTATTTTGCATCCCAACTCTGATATTCAGCCATCAGACCTCATTAAAAACCTCAGAACATTCACACTGTTAAAGATATACAGATGTTTATACTGGTGTCTCTGTAGTTAGGATTTGAAATGATTCTTATGGGAACCATTCTGGAAGCTGACAGGTATTGCAGCTTTTGCAGAAACCTTCCATGACTTGCTGTTCATCTTGGGTAATTATCATAACCTTCTAGTTTTTTACAGGTGTTTCATGTTTTTTTTTCAAATAATAAGATGGAATTCAAACAGCACACTGATTTTTTCAGGCAATTCACAAAAAGTTTGTGACTCTAATCATGACCTACTTTTGTTACATGTAGCCAACATTTAGTAACAGTTAAGAGTGTATTTATACATAGAGGGGATCACTTCCCTTGTTACAGGATATTTTTCTAACCATAAAATGTGTGCAAACCCTAGATCTGAGAACCCATCATCTCTCATCCAGAAGCTTAGCTGGTGGATCAGGAATGGAAACTTCATGGGTGCAGAAAAAATGGACAAACAAAAACCAGCCCAGCTCCACAGATTAGCAGCAAGATTGCTGGGCTGGAAGGAGACCTGCATCTCCGAATCCTACACCTTGAAATATTTCCATTTGTTAGTTGCTGATTGTGTACTAAGAATGTAATGGCCAGGGAGCAAGAGACAGAATTTTATAGACTTTATACTCAGTGGATTTATGA
Organism: Pachyramphus minor; assembly: GCA_013397135.1. NCBI lineage: Eukaryota > Metazoa > Chordata > Aves > Passeriformes > Tyrannidae > Pachyramphus > Pachyramphus minor. The sequence goes on along the minus strand of VYXB01002383.1, from coordinate 171,142 downwards.
CCGGTGTCAACTGTATGTACAATGGAAATAATGAGAAGCTGACTTTATTCCTCATTGTGTAGCTATGAAATCCGTGTCTGAAAGGGACTAAGAAAGTATAATGGAAGATTTTCAGAATCAGATAACTTTTTTTTTTTCCCCCAGATAAGGGTGGTCTCTGCATTATCTGCTAGTCAAAGCAAGTTTTCTTCTGGTATAAGGTTAAGCCTGTGATCTCTTTTCTTTATCTTAAGCATTTTTAAGTAGTTAGCAGTGCTTGACTAATTGACTCTTAATTTTGGTACCATTGAAGAATCCCTAGGCTCTGTCAAAAATAAGATGCTATAAAATGTAAATTATTTCTTCTTAGAAGAGAAAAAAATGCACTAGAGAATCTGTTACATTTCAGTTCCAGATATGCCACTGTGTGTTTTTTAAAAAATATTGAGTAATTAATAATAAACTTTGTCCCATGGTTACTCACACATGGAAACTGTAGAGTATAAAAGACAACCAAATTAAAACCTCAGGTGAAAACAGCCCTTGAAGTCTCAGAATAAGAGGAACACAGACTTCAAAATCCTAATAGATCTATAGATAAAATAAATAAAAAAAAACAACACCCAAAAAACTAAAAAACCAGGCTATGCAGAAAGTGGAGAAAGAAGCTAGATGGGATTTCATGCAGTGACAGAAGCATGATATGCATGGTACACATGGTAGTGCTGTTTTGCAACAGTGGCAAGGAAACCATTAAGTATACTGTAACTTTTGTTTCCCCCTACAAACAACATAGGACTAACATGAATATATTTCATTCTAAATGTTAATGAAGCAGTTGTTGCTTATTGATAGTTCTGGTGTGCATCATATGCAATTGTCAGTATCTGAGCAGCATAATTAAGAACACACCTCAGCCATTGCTCCTCCAGAGTTTCCTTTGCTTTTTGTTTTCTGCTGAAGTGAAGGGTGTATTTTACTAGCAGTTATACATTTATCAACAGACATATCTTACCTGGCAGTTAGTTTTAACAGTCTGATTAATTAAATTCTTCTGTTGCTCTAAATCTCTCAATTTTAAGCACATTTTAGTCAGTTTCTTAATCTCAAGTACATCTTCATACTTTTCAGGCCTTTGTTTTATTCTTTCTTCTTTGATGATATGATTAATTTCCAGGTTAAACTCTGTGGGACAGGAGCTCTCTTATTGTACATGTTTGCTCAAAGGCACCTGAATTCTTGATGAGACCTCTAGCTACAACCACAACACAACCCCACCTTCTAAAATAAGAAATTAATTAAAAAAACCCCATACTTGCAGTTTTACTCAGACAAAAGTTTGCAAATTCAGGTTTAGTTTTTACTTTTTCCCTATCCCTTTCATTACAGTGACTGAAAATTAAAGGAATATATGACTATATAGTTCCTGGTAACCAGATTATTGGAGTTAATCAATAAAGCATGTGATCCCTGCTACCTAATTAGACTTGCACTGCAGCTTCAGATGCTAACAAAGTGCCAGGACTAAAACAGATGAATAGCTGTGTCTGATGAGTAGATATCTCCAAGAGAAAAATCTGTTGGCACAATTTAGAGAAGGCAGCCTCTCTGGAGGGAGTTCAAGAGCATTTGCTTCTTGAACTTCTTGCCTCAAGATGTGCTTACTTGTGGAAGTTGAGTTTTTCAGGTTTAAGTTTAAGGCTACATAGATACAAGTTCATTATATGTGTTTGGGGCAATTCTCTGTCACTGAAGCTGAATGACAGAGTACAGCCTGTGTGCAAGCTGCAGTCAGCTATCTTACACTCCAAAATGGGGCAGCTTCCTTTAAAAACCAGCAGCAAAGTTTTATGCCACCTAGGTTGTGCCACCATGTAAATTCTTCAAGGGCACTGTTTGAAAAAGTGTTGCTTGTTGGAGGAAAATATTTCTAGGAACATTCCAGCAATTAAAATCTATAAAGCATTAAGTCCCACTATTTAGTTCCTTTTTAATTTACTAGCGTGGATGTATCCTACGTCTTCAAAAACATGGAGTAAGTTAAAAAAACTGGATCCTACAAAGAAAACCTACCCCAGGCACAGACCTAGCCACATCTCTGAAATGGATACTCTCTTTTCGGCTACGAAGGGAAGACAAGAAATAGATGTGTAGGCTGAAACCTCAAAAATTAGGGGAGTGCATTCATTTTATAATTCTTGTACTGGTATTTTGAACACTGAGAAATGTGTGCTTGGACAAAGCTTGGTTAGCTCAGATCATCGCAAAAGTAAGAGTAATAAATCTGAAGTGTTCCTTAAAACTAAGTGGACATATACTGCATTCTGAACAAATTTCAAGAAAAATTAGGTTTAGCAGGTTTCAAACAAGAATTTGGCTATCCAGTCATACTGGTTAACATTTAAATGGAATGTTGGGAGCAACATAAAACCTAATGTTTCAAGTTGTAAATATATCTTAAATTTTAAAGACTAGCAAGAGATCTTCCCAGCAAGCAGATGGGGACAGATTATCCCTCATGTGACTGCTGTGGAATTTCCTACATGTTTTTCTGAAGCATCTGGTGCTGGCTGCCATCTGAAATAGGCAAGACTGAATAAGCCAAGGTTTTCTGCACCTCTGTCCTCCCCAAATGGCACTTTCTGTGCTTCCAAATTCAGATGGAGTTGATTATTTTTTGCTGACTATTTTCTCCCCACCATTCAGCATGTATACTGAGATTTACGATTTCTGGGTCTCCTTTTGGTTGTCATTTTCCCTGGTTTTATTAAAGTGTTAGCTCAGGGACCATTGCAATGTGTGTTGCAATCAATACATCTTCAGCTGTTTGTGCTTACTTTACCAGAAAAGTTATATTTCTGTGTTTCATTCCCCTGACTCCTAGTGCTTATTTTTTCATTGTTCCTTCTCACTTCCTCAACCAACTGATGTGAGTTTCTGCCAAAGAACGAGGGGTCATAGGCAGCTAATAACAATCTCCCTTGGAGCAGCACCACTTGCATAGCTTTTGCTGCTTTAAGGAAACACAGGCTCAGGTAGTTTGCAGCACAAATATCTCTTCCTCACAAATAGCCCCACATTCTCTTAGCAATTTGCTGACAGATATAAGGACCTGCAGCCTCAGCAAATAAATATTCAAAAAATTTGTTGGATTCTCAGATTACCACCATAGCTTCCTGATTGTACTGCAAAGAAGCAACTAAATGATCTACCATGTGATGAAGACTTTTACCCTAGGATTTGCAATAGCTGCTTTGGGCTTCCTGTACCTTTACATTCTCACCTTACATGCATAGACTAAAATACACAGACCAGTAGAGGATTAAAGAGAGAAGTGTTGCAGGAGCTGTCACCTCAGACATTTAATTACTTTGAAGTACAGAGAAAGTGGAAGAAAGGTCTATGAGTTAAAAAAAATGCTGCAGGCTTGACAGCGATACTGGAAATTCCACCTCCTGACACGTTTACCCAGTAACCTCCACAGCTTGTGTATTCAACCACCAACTTCTGCAGTTGGTAACAGCTTTTTTTCAATTCATGACATCTAATTAAGCACTTTGAAACATATTTGGATTCCAGGGGAATTAGAATATGGAGTTAAAATTCCAGCTTGCATCTCCTTGTACTTTAACAGCAGTAATGTGACAGTTTTGTTTGGCATCTCTACTTACTGGATTATTCTGATGTGTCCACATGCATGCTTATCTTTTTAAAGTAGATGAAACATAAAAAAAAAACCCAGAAGATAAATTCAACCAATCTTATTTTGTTAGGTAAAATCTTAAGCTCATGATGAACAGGAAAAGCTTCTGCAATGGATTTGAGTTCCACACTGGAGTATTACCCTTTTTGAGGGTTTACTCTTGGCTGCTTCAGTCTTAGCCTCTCAAAATACATCATATCACCAAATGCCAAATGCAGTTTTCAGCATTTGCCAGTTTTACAGATTTACAATGAAAGAAAGGAGTGACAGCCTGCTGACCTTCTATCTGAAGGAGAAATTAGAAAAGCACCAACTGGTGTCAGAAGATGTATAGCTACTAGACTAAGAAGACGGAAGATGTCTTGAGTGAATGGTTGAGGGCTTTTTAAATCAGAGTTGATACACAAAGGAGCATCTTAAAATCAATCATCTGGTTTATAAAACATTTGTGACCAATGAAGGCATATGCCCGGCACACTGTAAAATGCTGCTGAATAAATCATAGATTCATAGAATGGTTTCAGTTGGAAGAGAACTTAAAGATCATCTTGTTTCAATCCCCCTGCCATGGGAAGGGACACCTCCCACTCAGCCAGGTTGTTCAGAGCCCCATCCAACCTGGCCTTGAACACTTCCAGGGATGGGGTATCCACAGCTTCTCTGGGCAACCTATGCCAGCAACTCATCACCCTCACATTAAAGTATTTCTTCTTAATATTTAATTTAAATTTACCCTCTTTCAGTTTAAAACCATTTTCTCTTGTCCTGTAAGGTGTAAGTGGCTGACACCTAACAGGACTGAGAACTATATGTACCACAGGGTAACATTATCAATTTGTAGGACACCAAAAAAAAAGGTAATATTTAAGGAAAAATTAAGTTACCAACAGGCCTGTAGGACTTCTCAAATCTGAGTTGCATTTTGTTGTTTTGTTATTGCTCCAATGTCTGAAAATATAAAATGTGTAAATAATAAGCAAAAGACTATGAAAATGGAACAGAATTCCTTAATACTACAGGTAGGGTGGATCTGAATCACCCTAGATACTTAAAAGTTCAGCTGTCAAAGTCTAAGGTAAATTCCAAAGGTAGGGTACATGTCCTCTGCTAATACTTATTTCTTTCTGTCCATAATAAAAGGAAGCTCTATTTGATGAAATTAGAAAATTAACTTGTAGTCAGCTAAAATTAGGTGAGAAAAAAACCATTTTATGCGACCATGCTTGTGAAGGAAAATTAACATCTATTGGACTGTGGTGGACTGTTGTAAAAAACGGGAGAAAATTATTTTCCACGGACATGCTCAAAAGAAAAATACTACAAAAAAGCACATTTTGTAAGGCTTTTACTTCCTTTTTCCAATGGATTACTGGCCTCATTGCTACAGCTAGGAACTAGAAGCAGTCAGGGTAATAAAACAGTGACTTTGTCTTGTCAAAGAAGGTATGAACATATCAAAAAGAAAACGACCCTTAGAAGCCTCATACTTATGCTGGAAGTGACAACAGATTCATGAGTTGAAAGAACAGCACATACCAGCTGAGATTTCAAGGGTCTTTAAAACCTCAGTGCTACCAGCATCTCCCTGTAATATAGCTAGATAGCTGACAAGTAAAATTTTTATTATTTTAGGACTTTTTTATTTTTTTAAAATGTTTCTGTTCCAAATAGTTTAATTTAAGGAGATAGTTTCATCTCTGACTATAATTGCTAATGCTTCCAGCATGAGGGAGACATCCAGATGATGGATATGCCAGAGGTGTTAGGGTAATTGCTGTCAGGGTACGCAGGATTTCAAACTCTAAGTCTGGCCTGAAAATGGGAGAACTGCATGCAGTTGAAGTGATGCTCAGACCTCAGAATAGGTTACACTGAATGAGACCAAAATGATGATCAAGTGATAAAACCCTCCAGTCTCAACTGCAATGTCAGTAGTTCAAGCATGTAAAGAGATTAAAGTCTAGTTCTGAGCTGTAAAGAGGTTTTTTCAAGCTTAATACTAAGACTAGTCACTTTTCAGAATCTCCATTATGTTCAAAGATAAGCACAAGAACTGCCTGATATAGAATTGGATTTTGTGTGTCTTAAATGTGCATCATGAAACAGAACTTTTGAGGCCTCATCAAACTGTCAAAGTGTTTATTGATAGACATTATTTAGAAGGACATTTCCAGTTGCATTTTCATTTCTACATGAGGTTTTTCCCTGTCGTTTTATCTATCATATATCCCTCTTCTCCTCTCACCCACCATGGTGAACCCAATGTGAAATATGTGGAATCATATCTTTTTCTCCACTTTTTTCCCCCATATTCTTTTGATATAATTCCCAAGGCTTTTCCTTTAATCATCGTTCTAAACCATTTCCTGTACTTTCATTAATCTTGCAGTACAGATCTACTATTACAGCCAGCTCCTCTTATTTGCATACCAGCACAGTGTTAAGCCCTTGCAGCTTGATTTGAGTGGTTGACAATTTTAGTTCCTTTTAGCAGTCTGGAAAAATTGATTTGCCACTGTGGGTGTAACTCCTCTCTTTCCAACACTGATAATTTACCAAATGAATTGTATTCTTGTACATTTACTGAGATTAACAGAAATTGGAAATTAAAATTATGTGAGTCAATTGCAAACTTACTCTGAATATTTCACTTAAACTGTTTTTTATCAGTGCAAAATTAGGCTCTGTGTGCTACCATTAACTGAGGTCTATTTTAGACAGATAGGTATTACATTTTTACTTCAATGTAAATAAAAAATCCACCTGTGACGTATAGCTAATGCTCATGGAAAAATCAATACTATAGCAATAACTTCCTGCACATGTCTTTTATGATTACTTTCCTCATTATTCTTCATTCTATACAATTACAAATGAAACTGAATTAAACCCAAAGTATTTTAAGTGAGCCCGGCATTAATTTTAAATTCAGCATTTAACTGAATTTACATTGAAGAAAAACAGGAGAAATGCAGAGGTAATTACTTTCATATGCTTTATTTCAGCTTGCTTTGTTTTTTGTCAGGAACAAGGAGGGTATGGTAAAGAATATAGTGATATTTTGAAATGTGGAAAAAACATTACAGTAAATACCTTATGGTCTTACAGAGCTGCTCTCTGTGGCCTTGCTATGCTAAACATGAAATTTGTGTTCCTAAGAAAGTAAGAGATTATTTCCTTGCTTTGCACTATGGCTGATCTGAAATTAAACAAGTCTAGTTGGAGTAGGACTTAAAGCTTTGCTAAAAATTCCCATTCATCAAAAACAGAACTGTTTTCATAATGGATGGAGTTTCAAGGTTTTTCAGTCTTCAAGAAGAAGCATGATAAAGTTTTCTTCATTTTCACATTTGTTATAATTCCCCTTATTTCATAAAGACCTTCTACTTTACAATTTCACACTGGCTTGTTATTGTCTTGTTATACATTCAGTTATAGAAAGAAAAATACTCAATTTGACACAGGACTGAAACCAGTCACATAAAAGTAATTTCTCTTCCTGTGTGCTATATATATCAAAGTTACTCAAAATAACTTTAAATTACTATGACTTCAATTTCCTTGATATTGATTGGACTGTGAAAACATTTCCTTTCCCTTTTTTATTTTAATCTTAATTTAGATTAAAATTTTATTTTTATTTCACATATTTTTCATTTTCATCCAAGACTCTCTTTCAGGGCACCACGAAGGGAATATGAGCATTTACAATAAGAAATCCCTGATGATGTTAGCAGAGGGAGTTAATACATAACTGCCTGAAAGAGAGCACGACAAAGTAACTTCTTTTGAAATTACTAATAGAGAAAAATATTGAATAGTGAAGAAAACTAACTAAACTGACATACAAGTCATGCATTACTGAAGGAACAGGTGAACATTTGAAGGCAAAATTTAAGAAAAATTTCCGTGTATTCTCAAGGTGTGATAAACATATGAAATTGCTGAGGAATTTAAAGGGAGAAATTTCCAAGCTCACAGTAACAGTGCTCTACTAAGTCTGCTGACCCAGGTAAGTGGCGAAGTGGGTCCAACATGTTCATCATCTGGCTGACATCTGTCTGGCTGACATCTACCAAGGACAGAGTTTGGTATTTTGAAGACATGCAGACATGGTACTTAGGGACATGGTTTAGTGGGGGACTTGGCAGTGCTACATTAGCAGTTGGACGATCTTAAAGGTCTTTTTCAACCTTAATTATTCTATGACTGCGCTATTCTGGAGAGCACACATCCAAAGGCAAGCACTGAGGGTAAATGTGCTGGTGGCTGCTGTGGGCCAGGAGGATGAATGCCAGTGACAGACATGGCAGAAGTGGTTAAGGGGCAGAACAGAAGTGCCCAGAGTAACAACCTTGCTAGAAAACACAGCTCAGTTATAAAGTAACCCTACAGCACAAGAGAAAACGCAATTGCAGAACCCTGCAAGCATTCCATGCTGGGGGGTTTGCACTGCCATGTGTTTGCTGTTATTGTCAGCTGGCTCATGAGATAACACTGACAATTTGGTTTACTCTGGGATGCAATCACCCTTCTGAGCAGGACATGGACTCATCTCCTCTAAGGAGCTGCTTTTTTTTCCTAATCTCTGTGACACTAAAGAAGGTCTCTGTCAGTGCCTGCTGGGTTGGCAGCCCACTACTATGTGAGAAACATTTCCAGCATAATGGACATGGGCAGTTGCGTCTCGGTGCAGGGTCAGTTAAAAGGCACACTGCAGAATGTTTTGAAATGGACATCTGGCATGCAGTAAATGCATTTAGGAAGCAATAAACAGCTCATTTTGAATGACTTCTGCAATTGGTTTCAACACGAGCAGTTGGTGGAAAAACAAGCTTTTAGAAAGGTCATTTATTGCCATATATAACCCATCTCTTCCAGTTAAACAGTTTAGCAGTGTACAAAGCAAATCCCAGCCCATTTCTGGTCTGATAATTAATAGAGTCTTCTACTCTAGCTAAAGCTGTACAAAGAAAGTGTTATCCTGACTTAATAATTCACCATTTGAATTGTCAGGGTGTCTTTGAAAGAAGATGATTGTTGAAATCTGAGTGCAGTAGATGTGAAATACTGTATATTGTATCTTCATGTTGAACGTGGAATTCACATTTTTTTTGTCAGTAATAGATTACTGATAGATTTTGGAGAAGAAAGACATATTTTGTTGTAAGATATAATTCTTGCTTATATTCTGTTCTATAAGCTATAAATAAAGACTATAAACAAAATATGAATACTAAAGTATTTAATTTTCTAACCCTTAAAAAAGGAAAGGTATTTTCTTCGCCTTATTTATAACTGGATACAATAAATGAACAGTGTGAGCATTACAAATGTAGGTTTCCACTGATAAATAAAAGGATCAGATTTCGAAACTGACCAAAAGAATTAACACTGATACATGACAAATACATCACAGTTATGCTGAGTGAAGCTATCAGTTAGTTCCTAAAATAAATAAATGTATTTGAGTTCCTTAGCTGTGACTTCTGGTGAACATTGACTCCACATGCTCCATATTCAAAACTGATCATCTTTACTCTTGAAAAATCAATGGGTTTCGTTTGATTTAGATTTATCAAGCCTGTACTTATGTAAATGAATGCAAGCAAATCATGTTTCAAGTTGTGCACAAAAATTGAAATGTCCAAGAACAGGTTATTCTGAATTTCTTTTGCCTGTAAAAATGTCACAAAGAGAGCTCAGTGATATGTTTCAGATTAGCATTGTATTAACTGAAAGTATGATGGTGTCAGCAACTGTTCATGAACCTACTTCATTGTTAGTAGAAACAGCAAAACAACGGGAAGAGAATTTTGAAAAAGTTTCATCCTCTTTAGGGAGAAAAGGTTGAGTGCAGGCCTGCCTGGACCCATCCCAGAAAGAATAATTTCATCTTGCCAAAAATGTCAGTATTTCTGACTTTGATTTCATTGTGTAGAGCAAGGAAAAGAGCACTTAGGATTTTGATTAAAAAGCCAGGAGAGCAGTGATGTATCAGCCTGCTATCAGCTTGGTCTGCAGTGTAAGGAGGACTGCAGTGTTCTCGGCCTGTCTGACCCACCAGCCAGAAAATGCCTGCCATGCTCCAGCCGAGTTCATATTCAGAAATGCCATCACTTCCTGTATTTGCTTATGAAGTGGTATTGCTTTAGATGATGTAAATTTACAGCAGGGATATGAAGAGAGAAAAAAACTAACTCTGTCTGTGCCCTTGCCACATCCTCCAAATTACAGGATATTTCTGCTGAAAGAACCTGTGAAAAGGTAGTTAACAGTGACCTTAAATGGTCATAATTAGGTTCTGTAACTTAATGAGCTATTGAAGCCAGCAATTCCAGCTGTATTTCTTCAGAAATTACTATTCAAAATCATCTGTCTCTGGATCTTGGCAGAGCCTCACACAATGTATGACTATGCCTGTGGCACAACCAATCTGAATCTCACTAATTTACTTGTTATTTATTGCAAATAACATCAGAGAGTTCAGTGAGGGCCAGTCAGTCAGGCATTCACTCAGGTGGGGACTTCAGAACGTGTTTCAACAGTGCCACAGCCACCATCCCCGGCCTCCTAAGCAACCTGGGTCACTTTTGGACTGTTAAACAGACATCACCTCTAGTTCAGAAGTCCTGAGAGGCTTATATTGCTGTGAGATGGGGAAACACTCTGTACAAGCATTTCTCTGTGTTATTAAGCACTTAATGATCCTTTTGGTCCAGGTGCTGTGGGGCACTGCACTAGCTGGAGCTGCTATCTGACTTTCTACATAGGTTCTTGAGTAGTTTCTCTAGCGGACATATCTCTAAGAGTGTCCAGCTTTGGAGAGAAATATGAACCTAGCCTCAGAGCATTTAATTTTCTGATGAAGCCCACAAGACCTTCAGTGGGCCAACAATGATATTTATGCCAGCAGAGACCAAATCACTAGTGTGCATACAAACAGGTTAACTTCCTTTCTCCTTGCTTACTCCTTAACACCACAGCTTCATCCTTTAATATTCAGTCTGCCATGCAGTCTGATGAGACACACAGCTGAGATGGAGCATTTATGCCAAACTCCTTACAAGAGATTAGTGCTGTTTAAGAGCTGGAGACTGCCAGCCTGGGGAAGGTCACCTGTCTTATTGAAAAAGGGAAACATTTCATTGAACACAGAGATTTGACAGTGGTATATGACATGCTGTGACTTTATTGCACCTACCCGAAAGTTTATGTGCATTAAATCATCCTGCACTTTTCCTACTTAAAGAAGGATCAGTTTGGGCTGAACACCTTTCAGAGTGAAGACACTCTAACCAAAATAGATATTTGTGACAGTAGTCCAAGATTGTTCTATCTTGAGAAACTAAAATTTAAAGTTTCAAGAGTGCAATAATTAAGGGCAGAGTTAGGGTATCACATCTGGCTACTCCATCACCTTTGAAAGTTTATGCATGCTTATATTACTTTGGTGAGCAATAGTTTTGGTTGAATATAAAATATTATATAAAATTGAGCAATATTAGAAACATAATTGTAATAGAAACTCGTAAAAGAACAAGGTGTATTTTTATAGGACAATTTTGCTTCTTGTAGCACACTGTGAGACTAACACCTTGATTTCCAGTACTTGATTGCCAATACTTTCAACAGATTATTTGGAAACAGGCACTTTGAGGGTAATGTGGGAGCTGGCTGACTTTTGTCTTTATCTAGGGAAGGGACTACATATATACATATGTACAAACATACATATGTGCATATATAAAAAGAGGCTGTATTCCATTTCCAGATATAACTATCCACCCAAGGTATTAATAGATTAGTTATCTGAAGGAGTTATCATCATTATGATGTTTCTGTGCCAAACATTTTCTTGGCACCACAATGATTTCAGAAAGCATTTTGGTAGGAAAAATGTCTGATTGTACAGATCCTTGAGTAAATGGATGCAGGTGAGCCAGCAGTGGAATAGATCTGCTAAGTACAGTAGGAGAAGGAAATTGAGATGGAGTCCTTGCACAGCAGCTTCTCACACTAATTACAAAATGGAAAAAATTAGTGTGAGAATGGATGATCTTTGAAAAAAGCAACTCTTTTTCTTCTGCTCTCTTAATTCATCCCCATTATGCCGACTCCACTATATCTTATCAATAAATATTGATTCTGTGCTTGAAAAATCAAAATCTTATCAGTTTGGTTCTACTAGACACTGCTCTTACCTAACCATATCTTAGCACCAAGACAGCAAATAAACGTTTCTTATTCAAGAAAGCCAAGCTTTTAAAATCCACCCTGATCATTTGAAGCGGACTCTTCCTCCAGAAAACTGAGCACATTCCTTGCCTTTAAAAATGGACTTAAGCAGACCCTTAACTGTTATCAGGGCTACAAATGGCCTGAGCTCATTATCTCACTCATGACAATGACAGGAATAGCTGGGATCATCTTCAGGCTGGGATGTGTGCCTCACTCCTCACCCACCTCCCCTGAAATACTGAGTAGCAAAATGGAGAGAAAACCTTACAGACCTGGAAGGAGGGATGGTGTGAAATCATAGTCCTGAACTGTCTTCAGAAATGAAATTAAGGTATCTAGTTATATCCATAAACCTTCCAAGGCTGTCAAGCCCCACTGTCTTATAAATGCTCCAAGTAAAGAATGAACTTGGAATGAAAGTTTAACATGGGAGGTGGGCATGCAGGGGCACAGACTTCAGCAAGAAATAAAGCACAGAGAAAGAGGGTTTTGTTCTCAGTCTGATCTGTAGAAAGCTCTCTTCCCCCAAGAAACAACACTCTGAAAGGAACTGATCGCTGATTTCACTCTGACCTCTTGGTTGGATGTCACAGTAGTTAACATACTGAAAGTGTCTTGATGTGGAAGAAACAAACTGAGGATGCACGAAGAGTGTGAGAGAAGACAGTAACAGTAATATTGTAATGCTAGTTAATAATTTGATGATATTCACTGGTGTTATAAATGTTTGAGTACTTCATCATATCGATAGCCCATGGTGCTGGGCACATTAGCCAGTGGAGGGACACTCAGATCTGCCTGGTATTCACAGCCAAGGCATGGGATGCCTCTGGCCCACTGTGGACATCCATCGTATGGAATATCAATGTCTCAAACCAGGCATCTGAGTCTCACTTCATAAAAAATTAGCCTCTTATTTATTTATTTATTAAAAAAATAAAAAGATATGTAACATTAATCAGTCCAGTTACTATAAAAGGAGACAAGAGATACTAGCCCATAGATTTTGACTCAGACACAGTGAATCAGTGTCTGTGTGCCCAGGTTTTCCAAGAACATTGTAGATCTACTCAGTATAGAAGTAACTCGTGGAGAAAACTCCCCTGGTGACAAAGAGCAGAAGCTGTGGTCACTCTCAATATGTATCTAAAAAAAAGATCAAAGGTAAGAGTAATGTCTAATTTTGGAAAAGGATAGAGAGGATATAGAAGATCATTCACACAGGAGGAAAATGGAGGATGTGTGTACACCAGATGATAATGGAGCCTGATTCTTTCTAGACATTTGCCTCATGCTCTAGAGGTGTGCAGAGTTACTACTTGTCTTTCTGATTTTTCTCTTTTCTTCGAAAGAGTCATTTTTGATGTTGTGAGCACAAGGACTCCAGCTGTTGACCATTGTTGGGAACTGTGAGCAACGAGACCACTTTCAGCCTAGAGAATTGGGGCTTAGTGTGACGGTGTAGCTTATCAGCATTCCCTCTCCTCAGCAATAACCTTCGAATCCACCGGTGAGTCCCATCTGGGTAGTGTGTGGGCACTTTCAGCAGCAGCTATCCTGTGAGTTTTGGTGCTTCAATGAATTAAGACACTGCTTTAAATATTGCTGCTGTAAATCAAATCTCAAAACACTGGGTTTTTTATGAGGCATTCTCATTTCTCTTACTTGGAAGCCCCTTTTTTTTCCGCCTTTATCTGGTGTCAGAGCTCACAGACGGATTTCTCTGTTCCTCCTTTGGTCTTCAGGAAGGGCACAGAAACAGTGGGTATTCAGTTCCTCTGCTGAGGGTTACTGGGGAAAAAAAAAGCAGAGGAAAAGAGAAGTGGAGAAGATAGTAATTAAAATTAGCTACAGGAACATATTATTAATGTTATTTGTATAATAGCATTTAACTAAGAGCAATACCCTCATAACAATAGGTGGTTTGAGGGAATGTTGTGGCAAATGTAAGGAGCTGCTGTTGGTGGATAATAATGTGCTTCTGCAAAAAGGTTCTCTTCATGATTCATGTTTTAGAGTTACAAAAATAACAGTAAGGGGAGAAAAAAACCTCCTGGGTGCAAATACATGGGTGACTGCAGCTGAACTTAGACAGCACCTTTCTGAATATTACAAGGACACTGACATCACTGGTGTATTTTCTGTATAACAGTCTTCAAATTGTTAATAGGACTAAATGAAATTATCTACAAGCCTTATTTCTCTAGCTGTATCCTACTCTAGTAGTTAGACCTTATAAAAATCACCAAAAGAGTGTTTTAAATGTTTAAGCCTGCAGAGATTTTGGTGATAATTATCTTTCTGTACTACCTCTCCCAGCAAAAAACACAAGCAAAAAGAAAATTGTCCAAAACTATTTTCCAAAGGCTAGAGAAACAGAGAGCTTTTATTCTAAGTGCTCGCACTGCTGTTCCTCTGCAGCCTACAGGAAATCAGGTCTGTGAGGGTCACATCCATAAGTCATTTTTCTGTGACCATCTAGTGATTTGTTCAAGCCACTTGCCATGCTGATCCTGGGGAACATTAGGAATGTTCTGTTACACAAACTGTGGCTCCAGCTCTACAGAGACATGTGTGATATGCTAAATTTAACCCCCTCCAACTCTCTCTGGCTTCAATGAGATTATTCATTTGAGCAGAATAGTTCACTAGTGTCATGGTTTAACCCGAGCTGCAGCTAAACACCACCCAGACATTCACTCGCTCCCCTCCAGTGGGAGGGGAAAGAGAATTGGAAAAAAAAATAAAACTTTTGTGTTGAATAAGGATAGTTTAATAAGACAGAAAATGAAGGGAAAATAATAATTATAATGAAAGAACACACAAGTGATACATAATGCATCTCCTCACCAGCCACCGACCAATGCCTAACCAGTCCCTGAGCAGAGGGCCATCCACCCCCCAAGCAAACTCCCTTAGTTTTGTTGTTCAGCATGACAACATGTGGTAGGGAATATCCCTTTGGACAATCAGGGTCAACTGTCCTGTCTGTGTCCCCTTGCATCTTCTCATGTGCCCCCAGCTTCCTCTCTGGGAGGGCAGCACGGAAAGCTGAAAACGTGTCTTAGTGCAAGTGCTGCTCTGCAGCAACAAAAACATCAGTATGTTATCAACTTTTTCTCACTCAAATCCAAAATACAACAATGTTCCAGCTACTAGAAAGAAAATTAACTCTATCCCCACCAAAACCAGGACAACTAGCTAATAAAAATTAGCCTGGCTGTGATATGCATTCAGGATTCCTAATTACAGCTACTGTGAGCTACTATTATCTATGTATTTGTTAAACGTCTACAATTTGCTTGGCATTGCCCAGTAAAAGAATGTGAGGGCTAAATCTAGATTTTTTTGAAGATAACATTATCTTAGGCTCCAATGGGGTCATTATTTCAGCCTTGCAATCTGAAAGATGGATCTGAAAATAGAATGCTCCAGAAATTGTAACTGTACTTGATCAAATAATGAAAAAGAAAGAGATATTTAAATTATTTTTCAAATGACGTAAGCCACTCTCATTTGAATCTTGCATTGGTTTTCTTCTTGGAGATTGCATTCTTCATTTAAGAATTTTAAAAAAGTTGTAATGTTCTGATATAACAGAAATCCATGTCAGGAGGGGATCATCTGAACTCAGGTGTGTACTCAAATGCAAGAGCAGCAAAATATAGCCACACAAGATATGGCATCTGGAGCAGGAATAGGAGGGTTAAAATTAAGTAATACCTTCACAGAAGCGAGCAATATGCTTCCATCTCTTCTGATGTGTACAACATTGGCCATTCTGCAGGAGGAGAGAATTTCCAGCTGATATTGCTGGCAGCAGCAGACTTGTTTTGTAGCATGTGTTTTCTTCACCATCTTTCAGGAAGAAACAGCAAATTCCAGAGGTTAGAAGCAATGAAGTTGTTGGAAGCAAACAAGTCTGTAACAACCTAAACCCCTTTTGCTGCCAGTTCAACCCTGTCTTCCAACCCACAGATACATGGGTCATCCCTACACTGATGTAATTTATTCATTAAGAATTTATTACAACTGTCACAAGAATGACTCTTCAGTTTTCAACAATATAGGGTGACAACATTTCAGCAAGACTTGGTTCTACCTGATATTTTTGTTAGAAGTTCTGATGACAATGATTTTAGAGAATAAGGTTGTTTAAATTTGGATTCTTTAGAAAGTATAGCTTTCTTTTAATGTAAATTAAAATGGCTTAATTATTTTCTGTGTAGATTTCATCATTATGTGCTGTTCTACCTTCCACATGTGTGTACAATTGTTGAAGTCTTTCTTTCCTAGCAATAAGCTTATATGATGACAGGAATATCTTGTATTAAATTAAAATTTATTTCACAAGAAGAATAATGCCCTCTAAGAGGGTTTTTTGTCTTGGTAATTGGGTGTTGTGACTGTTTCTAAAAAACAGATGCAATATTATCTGAAAGCTCAACTAAATGCCAGAGAATTGGTTTTATTTAGAGGATTGCTAGCTTTCTGGCAGTAAGTATGTTATCTATGGATTTTAAAAATATTTCAATTTCATATAATAGAATATATTTTCTTTATTTATTGTGGTGTCTAATGTTGATGGAACATACATATATTTTTAATAAAATTAACTGTAAACCCCTAATTTGGAATGCAGATGCATCATAAGAACAACATAGTTATGGTTACACAACTGTCTAAAAAGATCTGGTTTAAATGGATCATGGAAAGAGGTGCATGATGGAGTGAGGGCTGCTCTCAATGAATTTGTATCTCCCAGTCTTTACTGATATTGGACATTGTCTTAGCAAAGGTTCAGGACATTGCTGAGCTTCCTCAGGTTTGCATGGACCCACTCCTCAAGCCTATTGAGGACCCTGTAGATAGCATCCCTTCCCTGTGGCATATGAACTGCACCACTCAGCTTGGTGTCATCTGCAATCTTGCTGAGGGTGCACTCAGTCCCCCTGTCTACGTAGCTGATGAAGATATCAAATAGTAATTGTCCCAGCATGGACTCTTGACAAACATCTCCTCATTACTGTTTTTCACCCAGACATTGAGCCATTCACTGTCACTCTTTGGACATGGTCAGTAAGTTCCTTATCCATCTAACAATCCGTCCATCAAACTCATATCTCTCCAGTTCAGAGGTAAGAATGTTGTGGGGAACTGTATCAAAGGCCTTACAGAAGTCTATGTAGGCTACATCTATAGAAGTCTGTGCAGATGACATCCCTTGTCCACTGACACAGTCACTCCACCATAGAAGGACAGTTGATTAGTCAGGACTTCTACAGCCCGAGACGGGTCTATGAATTTTCATGTTACTATGGTGAGAATATCACAATTATATGTGATAGACTGTCCTATTCTACTTCTTCATGAAATCTGAGGTGCAGGTCAAAAGTTCACGTCGTGGGAGTGTGAGAAAAGATTGCAGGGGAATGATACAAAAGGGCTTTGCTGATCTTAGCAAGAAGAATGAAAAGACAAGCTAAGTGTTTATTCTGTTTTGATTTACTTTTCCTCTGTGTTTTAAAGGTTGCCAAAAAGAAAAAAATAGAGTGTTATGGAATTAAAGACCATTACATAAGCAAAAGGAGACTGTGAATTTTACGTGTGAACTCAATTCTGTCACTGCATAACTCCTGTATATTTGGTACTTTTGCAACTGTGAGCTTGTATTGCAATTTTCTGTTTTTAATTCCGGATGGTGTGTCAAGAATGCAGTTTCTCTGCTCTGCAGAGCACAAGTTAACTAAGAGTAGTTGCTTTAAAACTTGAAATTCAAAACCTGATTGTACCTGGAATAATGACAGGAGGGATAAAGGCACAGTTTTGATACCAGGACAACAGCTATCCAGCTCCAGCTAAAAAGCCAAGCAATTTACAGGCTTTTCAGTTTAAACAGTCATATGAATAACTTCATATAAAAACACAGGGTTTATGTCACTGGAAGAAACTGCTTCCTTGTTTTAACTGGTGGTTGTTGTTGTAAAAGCAAACTGTGACAAATACTTAGCAGGGAAAATTTTAATTACAAACAGATAAAGTCACAAAATTTTAGTCAACCTAAACCTTTCCATCAACATATGGGACTGATTGTGGGCATCACAACTTATAGTACATGAGCAAGTGACCTCTCAATGAATTAAAAAAGGCTAAATTTAAAAACAACAATTATTTTTTAAATTATAAATTATGAAAGTAGACACATACTACAAGGAATTGTTAAAGTCAAACTTGGGTAAAATTCAGAAAAAAAATTCCTTTTCTGATTCCAGTAACAAGGCTGCTCAACAGTCAAAATTATTTGCAATGTCCTTTCTTTCTAAGTCAGAAATAGAAAGATTCAGGATTTGAGCCTTTAGGGTTGGGATCTAATACATATCATATTTTATACTCACCTTTCTCACCAATGATTGCTATTGATTACAGGATAAAAGGGTATTGGCATCTCACCCCTTATAGTAATTGTCCAGTAGGATAATTCTGTGGTGTAAAGTGCTGCTCAAGATAATTAAAGTCAGTAGAATACAAATGTACTCAGTATCCGTCCCTGAACCTTGATGAACATTTCTGGTAAGACACCAGAATTGCTTGCTTCATTTAGGTGGTCTGGAGTATTATGCTGGCAGCAGTTGTCTTTATCTACCTTATTCATCGAGAGCTTTAGTTATTGCTTCTTATTATACTTCATTTACTTTGAGAGTTTGGTCTTATTAAGAACATGTACATATATACTAATGTACCAATACTAATTTTATATTAAAAACATAATACAATAGATACATCTGAAAAAGAACGAAGAATGTATTGGGCTTTTCTGCAATAGAATTACTATTCTTTACAGTAGCTTGTATGGGGCTGTGGCTTGGATTTGTACTGAAAACAGTGCTGATAACACAGGGATGCCTTAAGTATTGCTGAGCAGTGTTTGCACAGACTCAAGGCCTTTTTTTACTCTTTACATTTCCTCAACAGGCAGAAGCTGGGGGTGCACAAGAGACTGAGAAACAGCTGGGGCACCTGTCCCCTGACCAAAGCAATATCCCACATCATGTGATACTGTGCTCAGCAATAAAAGCCAGGGGAAGAAGAAAGAAGGTGGGAACATTCAGAGTGTTGGCATTTGTCTTCACAAGTCACCATTGCGGTGATGAAGCCTGCTTTCCTGGAGATGACTGACTACCTCCCTGCTGATGGGAAGTACTGGATGAATTTCTTACCTGTTTTGTTTTAGTGCTTGGCTTTTGCTTTACCTAGTGAACTGCCTGTAGCTCAACTCACCATTTTTCATGTGAAAGTGAGTGAATGTCTTGGAGTTGCTTAGCTACCAGCTGGGGTTAAACCACACTACACCAGAATATTAATTCCCCCTCTTTTTCTCTCTGTCAGCACTGGGTCCAAATTGCACAGCTGTTGTAGTACAAAATGAGTGAAATTTCATCTTTGAGCCCTACTCCATGAATTGCTTTTAAAAAAATAGACTGAAGCTTTAAATTTTCATCATTAAATGAAAGATGCTTAAGCACAAATCCATTGCATGACTTGGATGTGTGTCTGTGTGTGTGTGTGTTCTGTGATCTATCTTCAGGCACAAGTAGTCATGGTGCATCCAGTCCTGAGGTGAGAAACACTGCAAGTATTTCTCAAGGAAAGGTGCAAAACTTGTTAGGAAGTGAAGCGACATTTCAGCATTGATTCACACAAAAATATTCAGATCTTGTCAAGAAATCAGAATACATTGACGAATAAAGAGGTTTTGGGATTTTTAAAAATTCATTTTGCCTTTTACTGACAGAAGTTTAAAGAACAACACAGAGATTAATGCTTTTCTGAAGAGAAATGTAACTATTACAGATTTGGAGAATTCCAGTAAAACCTTCTTTATCATCTCCACCCAAAATACAATTCCTTCCCCAAGGAGATTTACTCCTTGCAGTTACACACAGTCATTCCCAATATGATTTATATCTGTTTTGGCCTCTGTAATATTAATAAAAACCATAATTACATTGTGCCTTCTGACCCTAGTTTAACATAATACATTTTGGTTCATTTATTAAGTAAAATGTTTAATCACTAGTGTGCTGAGGGAGGAGCAGGTGTTCTCAATATCTCACCTCCAAATGCTTGCCCTGTGGCTGGTTCCCTCTTACACAACCATTTATTATGGCTGATGGAACTTGCTGCTCCCACCTCTCTGAGCTTCTTAAGTAACACCTCTGGCGTCAGCATTATTAAAAAATAAAATCAAATATGAAAGAAATAGGGTAAGCTGATGGTCATAAGCACTTGGTTCTCTTTAGATTACACAGCTCCTTAGGTATGTCCTTACATTTAACGAGAGCACTTAGTACCTGCAAGTATATAAACACCTAAGCTAATGTAATTTTTTGATTTAACAGCTAATGTTTAAATCATGGTTCTTAATGGATTGAGAATGCTTTTCCCTTCCAAGTAATAAAAAGAAGAGGGATCTAGATTTCCTTTTTTTTCTAAGGGTTTTTAAAGACTGCTTTGTTCCTACAAGGGTTAGTCAAGGGATTTCATGTAACAATGTGAGAAATGTACGTGATGGAGAACTTGTGTCATTCCATGCACAAAGGTAAAGCATGGGTCACTTTCTTTTTAGAAGAGAACTATTCAGTACAGAATAAAGCTGAATTCTCGTTCTGCATCTCTGAGGTTCAAATAATGAAAATGAAGCCCTTGAAACCTTATTAAAATCCAGCGAAGGCAGGTGCTTGTTATGCACAACTGATATTTTGATGAAAATTCTTAGAAATTGCTACCACTTGTACCTTTGCAAAGTACTTTGAGCTTTCCCAATGCTGACCTATGTTTTAAGGTCAGAATTTTCAGCTATCCCTGCTACCTCTGACCTACAACACAACACAGAATGGAGAATATTGCTTGATAATGCCTGAATAAAGTCCATAATTCCTGGTCATGATAGAGCAGATGTCTTTCAAAAGCCATCCAGTCTTTAAATAAAGACCCTAAGTGATGAGGAATGTGTGAAATGCCTATAAATTTAACTGCAGTAAAAAGGTATTTTTAGATGAAATTTCATATTAATTCAAACTACTAAATTGCATGTTGTCTGTTGGGATGTTTTTTCACTCAAAAACAATCTCTCAAAGGCAGTACTTGTAGACTACAAGCAAGTCACCTCTTAGCCCTTCCTTGGATACACTAAAGAAATCAAACTCCTTTATCCTCTAGCTGAAAACATGTTTTTCCTGAAAGTGACTGCTTCTGATAACTCTTGTCTGCCTTTTCTAATAACCTTTAGCACAGACACCAGAACTGACAGTAATGTTCTCATTAATGCCAAGAAGAGTTGCACTACTACTGCTTTATAATTTTCCTTGTTCCCACTTCAAAAGTTCCCATGGGGTCTTTCCACGCTTAATAGTGCTGGAAATGGGCGCTCAGGTGGTTGGCTACTGTGACATTGCATCGTCTTTGACATCATTGGTTGTTAAAATAGCATCTCACCCTAGAAATGTGACCAATTTCCTTGAAGACATTAAAATGTGAGTTGCTAAATACTATTTATAATGAATCTCAGATCACTCTGCAGAAACTGGCCTTTCTTAGTATTATTTACTGTTCCACAGATTTTTCTTCAGCTGCTAATTGTCTGTTTTGTTCAATTAAGCATCAACATCCTATTAGTTACCCCTAGACTATTCCATGACCCATCTGTTCCTACCAAAAGGAAGTTCTATTCATCTTAGTCATTCTTCTTTCTTAATTTCATCTATTACTTCTATTAATATTCCTTTGTGAAATCTGAAGTCTTTCTTCTTTCACCCCAGGAAGCTGGGCTTCAGTGCTAAGACTGGCAAAGGCAGTGATTATAATGGGTGCAAATCTGTTTTATTTATTTTTAACTTGCTTTTTTCCCTCTGCAGCTGTTTTAACTGATTTGGGAATGACCTGCAGGCAGTCAGCAAGCACTCCCCTATCCCTATCCATCATAACTCATGCCTTCTTTTATTCCGTCTCATCAAGTCCACTAAAGCATTTTTCAAAGCATCAGCCTTTTTATTTCCAGTATTTTCCACATGGCAGTGCAGTAATAAGTCTGGCACAAGACCCACTGCAGGGAATGAGACTTGTCTTTAACCCACTAAGCTGTTTTCACAGACCAAAGCTTAGCCAAAAATTTGTTGTGAATTCTCTCTGCTATTCCATTATCTGCATAGTTTACTGCAGCCCCTGTATCAAGAATAGTCTTTTTTCTCACAAGGGAAAACGGCATAGACTGGGAGAGACACTGCTTTGTACGACACAACAGGAGTACTTGGAGATGTTCCATTTCTTTCTGTAGTGCAACACTCTTTGTTCTAGCCAAGCAATGTATCTTTTTACTAGATGTTAGCCACAAAGGAGTCTTTAAATATCACACATGGGCTACTGAGAAATATTTGACCATGTGTCAACATTCACATTGCAACATCTTGCTCATATGCTGATGCTTGCATACTTGGCTGAGCTGATGAGCTGATACTGCACCCGAACTGAATGCATCCTTGCCTCTCCTCCTCAGCTATGCTCACAGAATGCCTCACCCTCCACCAAAAAAACCCCAACCCCAAAACAAACAAATAAACAAAAAAAACCAACAACCCCCCCAAACAAACAAAAAACCAAAACCAAACCACAAAAACCACCAAAACCAAAAACAATGCACTAAAATCAGAAACAACAAAACTAAGCAAACATAAAAACCCCAAACCAGAAAAAAAGCTCCAAACCAAAAGACCAAACAAAACCAAACAAAACAAAGAAAAACACACACACAAAACAAACAAACAAACAAACAAACAAAAACCCCAAACCCAAAAACAAATCAAAAGAGATGGGGGATCATTTTCTTTTACATCAGAAATTGAAAAATTCACCTGAGAGAATCATGACCTGCATACAAATCCATTTCTTTCCTGGTTTTGAGCAAATAATTTGTTTCCAAATTATGACAGGTATTTGTAGGAGTCACTTTCTCTATGTTTTTTTAAAATGTTTCTTTAAGAAGGGCCTGGTGCTCACGTCCTCATTCCCAGGAGAAAGTTTACACTCTTGTTTGTAGCAGGACATCTCCCTGATCTACCAATGAGACTGCCCTTCCAAGCAGCAAAACGTTCCCAGCATGTGGAAGAGGCCAGAAATGAGCAACAGAAAAGGCTAATGCTCAAGCCTGGGAGCCTAAACTGAGGGGTGTAACCCAGATATCTGGTCTCTGCTGCAGAGAATGCTGATACACATTATCTGAGGAGTCTTCTGTGTAAACTGCAGAAACAAAATTACAAAGGACTAATTTTGGAAATGTTGGTCTGTAGCAGCTGTAGGTGTCTTTCCTCAAAACAAGGTTTCAAACTAGAGGAGCTACAAACGCCTGCATAAAGTCATTACTTGGGGTATTCCAAGAACAGAGAGGCATTTTACCCCTCTGTGCTGAACATCTCTCTTCATTAACAATAAAGTGACCCTTATTCTGTGTGCAGAAT
This sequence comes from Pachyramphus minor, assembly GCA_013397135.1. Taxonomy (NCBI): domain Eukaryota; kingdom Metazoa; phylum Chordata; class Aves; order Passeriformes; family Tyrannidae; genus Pachyramphus; species Pachyramphus minor. Next base: position 147,709 of record VYXB01002383.1, on the reverse strand, counting down.
TTCTATTACTGTTTTTTGTCGGTTTCCCTTTTGACTAGTTCTGAGCTCTGGATGTTTTTCTGGGGCCTCAGGATGCTTATAAGGTAAGCACTGCAACATCAACATTGTGAGGCATCAACAGATCTTGTGCTGACTCCAACCTCAACTAAAGCAGGAGAGGGTTAGGTTAAGAAGGGGTACTGGATCTGCCTCAAATTGGGAAAAAGGATGATTATGAAGGGAAAGTCCCTGCAGCTGGGATGCATTAGGGCAGAATGATGTAAGGATGAGACTGGAACAGATTTTTTTCCCAAAGAAGGAGTTGAGACACAGAAGGAAAAAAAACCCACAACCAAGCTTCTTATTGTGAAAAATCTTTAAAAGTCACAAAGGCATAATAAGGCCCCAGGTAAGAGTATCTCTCATGAACATATATTCCTCTGAATCACAGAATGATTTCTGATAAAAAATGTTTTTCCTGAGTCTAAGGTGGTCCAGGGGTCAAAGTCTCTCCTGTCTCTGTAGTCCTTAAATGGTTCTTACTGCTTGCTCCCTCTTCACTTTTTGTTTATCCCTAATGAAGCCATCTGGCCCAACTTTCACAAGGCTGCTCAGTACCACACTGGGTAGGGCCTCATGCTCCATGTCAGATTTTTTTGTCAGACACCATTTATAGGTTTTTATTCTTGTAAAAACTACAGGAGCTTGGAAACAATAACTAGTTTTTTTGAAATGTTTTTGCTATCGTAATAAAAATAGCAGACCACAACAATAAAACCATTCCTTTACATTAATTAAATTAAAACAAAGCAGTAATGCTCTGATTCAAACATGGGGAAAGAGGAATTTAAACTTAGGGCTGAAAATATCTTAGTCCAGATGAGCTGACCTGAGACTGAGTCAATTCTCTGTCCTGGGGAACCAGAACCTTTTTTAAAGTGCATCCAACTTCAAACAAGAAGCAAATCTGACTTTCCTGGACTTTACATTCTCAAAATGGTCCCTGATATTTGGACCTTGAGCCAGCTGTGGGTTTAGTGGACCTTGGAGTGCAATAAGTTTCTCCAGGACAACAGTTTTCAACTAAACCTCTCCCCCTTCCCAAAACTCCCTTCACCCCCGTCACCACTGACTGCATTTGTAGGTGTAAATAAAACTGCCTGGGGCTGTTCTGTCAGGCTTAAGGACAAATGGTATGGAAATATCTACACAGTTTAGCTGTCTTAACCCTTCCTCAAACTGCCTCCAGAGAGTGTTTTCTTGTCTGAGCTGGTTCCCAGATTGTCCCCATGATAGCACTACTTGGCTGAGACCAAAACTCTGTGAAACATTTCACAGTATGAATGGTTACATTCATTCTGTGCTCAGGTCATGTGCTGACCTGATTTAGTTTATTTATTAGTTTAGTTGTAACTGTTGTGGCTACATCCAATTCTCTATTGGCTTTTTTTGACTTAAAGTTGGTTTTATATACTTAGTCTTGGATGTGAAGTTACCTGAAGTACAGTCCTGCAGTCCATCTTAAAAAAAACCCCCAGAGAACAACAAACACCCTGAAGAAACAAATAAAAAGACAAACCAACAAACAAAACCCTAGCCCAAATCCCTGACTCAATATGTAATTAAAATTGTGGAAGTTTGTTTGGGTTTGTTTTGCTTGTTTCATTTTAAACTTTTTGTCCTTTTGTCCTTTTGTTTTAATGTTTTAGGATGAGGAAACAGCCTCAAGTTGTGCTAGAGATTAGGTATTAGGAAAAATTTGTTCACTGAAAGGTTACCCAGGTAAGCAGTGGAATCACCAACCCTGGAAGAGTTAAAAAAACGGAGATGTGACACTTGGGGACATGGTTTAATGGTGGACTTGGCAGTGCTGGGTTGGTGGTTGGACTTGATGACCTTACAGGTCTTTCCAACCTTAATGATTCTATTATTCTATTATTCTATTAATATTTTAAGATTTAGGTTCTGGAAATCAGTTGAAAAGAAGAATTCAAGTATTCTAAAAATTAATTAATAAAAATCATAACTTTTAAGTGTTACATAAGGATACACAGCTTTTAAAATAGGGAAAAAATTAATATCTATTATATGAAGTATACTAACAAACAAAAAACCCTAAAGATTCATGTTTCACTGATTAGCCTTTGACCACTCCAAACTGAGTCACTGTAAGTTCTGTTGGTGAAAAAAAAATTGAAATTATCACACAAGAATATAGCAATGACAAAAGCTACTTTCTGTCTCACCAAAAGTTATTTTATGGGAGAGATTTTTATTAGATGCTGAGATTCCCCTTTCTGCTTCATCCTCAGAATTGGCTTCAGCAGCAATATGACATCTAATAAATGGGGAGATGGACAAGCCTGCTTAGACAGAGTCAGCTTATATCATGGAAAAGGAAGCTTGATATGACTAAAATTGCTATGACTTTGTTTTTACAGCCATCGTTTTCCTTCCAGCCTACAAACAAGATCTTGCAGCGCAGAGTCCCATATGTAATTATTTCTTCTGTTTAAACAAATATTGGTAAGGGATTCTTTTTCCTTTTTACTTTTATTATCTTCTCTGTTATTACAAGTACATCCCTGATACTTCCAAAAAGAAAGGAAAATGTGGTAACTACCTTGCAGGGTATGGATGATGTGATTTGAAATCCCTAAAGGCTCAGAGAAAGTTGATTGTCCATATTGTGGATCCAGTATTTAGTTGGTAAGTTAGAGTATAAAAGCCATGGAAAAGATACTGATACTACTGCTTCTCCCTACTGTGCAAAGCGTGGTGGCTGTGAGGTTGTGTGAGGAGTCTCACAGTTTGATCAGTATTTTTTTCCTGAAAGATATCTTGCCCTTAATTTTAAAGTTTTTTTCATAGTCAGTGTGCCTGCTCTAGAGAAAGGTGATTTTCTTTCACCTGTGTCTCTTTCTAAGTTCAGCAATAGACAAGCATCCATGAAAACAACTACATGTTGCCAACACAACAGTCCCGGGTCAGTACAGCTGCTGAGTCTGTGGTTTCTAACCCCAAGTGGTGATGGACAGAGGGTGGGAGACTTTCCTATCTTGAAGCACATCATATTTTAGGTATTTTGGATCAGAGTAAAAGTGCTCCTCAAACCTGTGTCCCACACTGCACAGGCACTGCTTTAGTTGTTATTAGGCTACATGGCTTTCTCTGTTTGGGAATTCTTTGTGACAACCTTCACAGAGGAGGTGATGGAGCACATCTGCTACACTAGATGCTGGATAATCCTTCTCAGCTATGGAGCACAGACCTGAAGGAGCATGATAATGGTATGTTATGCTGTTGCACTGTGCCCTTGAAATATCAATGCAAAATTCACAACAGATGAAATAAACAAGTAATAGTCATTAAATAAATGCTGCTTAGAAGAATGATAATGCTTCAGAACTGCAGTGAGAGCTTTGAATGTCACATGAAAATTCAGAGTTAACTGCACAGTTATTAAAAACCAGGTCATATTTTCCATCCATTTTTATTTGTAAGGTTGCCTTGAAATGACTTATAAAACTTGGGAACCTAGGCAGCTTTTCTCTAGGGAATATAAAACTATAGCAGCTGATACTGGTAAAATAGGTTATATAGAGCCTTAGAAATGACTGCTTGATTTGTCCAGTATTTATTGCCTGAGTAACGCACAGAAACAGTAAAACAGAAAAGCACAACTTTCCATCTGTGCTGCATTATGCCATACATAAGAACTATTTTTCATTTCAAATGGTGGTAGCCCCATAGGCTTTCTTGCTTTGATATCCTATGCTAGCACACATGATATGATAGAGTATAAACAGACTGACTATAAATCTGAATCTTTACAGTTTTGAAAGCTGAAACATTCCAGTACTCACTTCCCAGCAAATAGGCCTCCTGAAGTGTAGCATGGGTCAGGTGTTTGGATTTTTTTAAGTGGAGGCAAAGGTTGTTACACAGAAACCTGAAGCGAGTTTGGAAAATAGAAAAAAAATTACCAAAACCAAGGAAACAAAGAAGCGTCCTCATCTAGGTGCACAGCCCAAAAGCTCATCAGAGCATAACAGAAGAGTTTGCTGTCTTAAACAAACAGCTTTCAAGCAATAATTTCCCTTTATTTTCTAAATCTCTGCTCACAAATTTGCACACCTTAAATGTCATCAAAGTGCAAGCCTGTGTGACACTGCAGGAACACTGTCCCACTTTGTTTCCACCCATTTGAAACCAGAGAGAGAGAGAACAGGCTAAAACAGATGAGCTTGTAGCCTTAAAAGGGGTCAAAGTTGTTTAGCAGGAGGGATCAGTTTTGGTTTGGGTTTTGTTGTTGTTGGGTTTTTTTTGTTTGGTTGGTTTTTTGTTTGTTTGTTTTTTTCCTGTTTTTCATTTGTGGTTTTGTTGTTGTTGTGGGTTTGTGTTTTGGGGTTTTTTTTTCCATTCCATGCCTTTATTTTTTAAAGATTATAAATTAGAACTCCTATAACTATCTTTCTGGGACATACTGAATTTTATGAATTAAACAGCTCTAGTTATTTCAGTATCTTATTCAGTTTTTCTGCCTTGAACCTTACATAAGTTGGTACAAGTATGAAATTGGACACATTTTCTGGTGATGAGCAGCATGTTGGAGCCCCACAAAATCCTTCTGTCTGGAGTGAGCAGGGTGGAAGGATAACTGTCAGGTATTCTGAACAAAAATTTTCTGTATATATAGATAAGAATCCACTTCTGGTGGCAATAAAATCTGAATGGAACTTAAATTTAGAAACCACAACAACAGAAAAATCAAACAAAAACCTTAGTATGATACTTTTTCAGCAGAAACAAATGCAATCCCAATAAATTTCACTGGTAAAGAGAGGGCAGGAGGTGGTGAAATACAGATGCTTTGTCCACAATATCCTGTAATTTCCTTGAGATATTTTAAATCCTGTTACTGGAGGAGAGTGAGGAAGGACAGGTGAAGAGGCTCCCAGTCCCTGGGGGACAAGGGCAGTGGGATCAAGGTGGGTTCCTTGTCTTGGATGTGGCAGAGGGCCATGAGCCCACGGCTGAGGTTCAGCACTGCATGATTCCCAACATCTCTACCACAGCCCCTGAAGGCCAAGCCACAGCTTCTGAATACTTCAGATATTCTAGAAATTGGCTGTATCACACCAGATTTTTAACCCAAGTTTAAACCAATTTACCATTCTCTTAAACACTAACCCAGTTCCTAGTCTGCAATTACTTACTAAGAGCTGTAGAAAAGCATCAACTAGATGCAGGAGCTTTCACAACCCAATAACCTCTTTCTTTTCCCCAGCAGCGCCTCATGGTTTCCATTGACACAGAAGGTCCAACAGAGCCTTCTGCATACCTCTACATGGGAGCAGGCAAAGTCTGTAACTTCTTGGTAAAGAGAAAAAAATTATCTTTCTGAGTCAGATAGGGTATGTCAACTGTTTTCACAAGCAGTGGTGTCACAGGCAGATGCATGACTTTGCTCCATTGCTTGCAGATAATTTAGCAAGGGGAGGAGATGAATTTTCAGACTTGAATCAGGTTCTTGTTTGTTTGTCTTATCTCTTGAGACTGTGCATGGTTGGTTGGATTTATTTCAATGTGTGTCTACACTGATTGCTTGGATGCTCCATAACGGGCCAGGATTCCACTGCCTCAGTGGAAGTGGGAATATAACTGCAGCCCAGCTGCAGGAAGAGGGGTGACCAGTCCAGCCTGAGGGACCGTGCCGGCTGGGTTCCTACCAGGCTGGTGAGATAGACAGGCTGGAGAACATCACTGGGATGTATATGAAGGGCACTGGCCTCACTGCTTGACAGTCCCTATAACATCACTTCAAAGAGGGGTCTGCACCCAGCACTGCTCAGTTTTAGTAGCAGCTATCAAGGAAGTGAGGGGGAAAATGACTGAAAACTGATCAGGAGAATCTTGCTCTTTCTTCTTGTCCCTTCACCCCTGACAACAAACTTTACATGTTGCATGGATGTAATTCAGATAGACATTGTCATTGTCTGAGGAAACACATTGAAGCACTACAAAGTCAAGCAGTATCAAAACTATGTTTTGGTTAAATTTTTCCCCAGAAATTCTGGACATGCCTTATGTTTCCTTTGTTATTTGAAATCGCTGTTACTGTTACACATGACATTATTCTGAAATGATCCTCTGACTTTACTTAACAGCTTTCAGTTCACCATTCTTGTCAGCAAAAGAATTTTTCCCCTCAAATCTCTCTTGCTTACTATGGCACTGTGAGTCTGGGAGTCCAGGAGCATAGGCATCAGTTCCTTAGCCTTGTTCTGATTGTCTCATAATAAATTGTCTTATGAAATGTCCCCAGCTTCACAGATCTTTTAAAATCAATGTCTTCTTGAAACACGGGAAGCATTTGTGATACATGAACAAGACTAATGGGAGTCAGTAATCCTGTTCTCTAGAACTGAAATGTAAGCTTTCACATCAGATCTAAACCAGTAATATATCTTCACTACCTAATATGTGCTTGACTGAAGATATTGTTGAAAATAATATGGTAAATATAAAATATAACTTGACATGACAGAAACAGATGCACATCTAATTTTGATTCTAAACAGATAATTCAAAACACAAGTTATTCAGAGAAGGATAACTCAATAAGCAAATAGGAATCAATCAGTAATCAATGCAGTACCATCAGCACAAAAAGGGGTGATATAATAATAGTTTACATATTTTGCCTTCATGAAGTATACATATGCTGTACCCATTAAAGCTGACTTAAGTTACTTAACATTCAATTGTGCATTTTGTGGAGTGAGTCAATAGAGTGACTCACTAGCCCACTGCAGTACCATATGGGAAACTTTCCCTCTCCTGAGCAGATGGAGACTAAGAATGTCACAGACAAAATGTGTTTTGTCTCTGGAGAAAGGATGTTGGCTGCTTTGTTCTTAGACTTTTCTACATGCCAAGCCTTCTGCTCACATTGGGAGTCCTACATTTTGAGGTCTCATGGATATGGCAGCATGTCTCTGAAATGCTGACCTGTAGAAGACAGACAAAACCAGACTATTCAGAAGCCTGCAAGTAAAATATTGGTGTGCAATCCAAGATTTAACTGGTGGGAAAAAGCAGAAGAAGTCATCACCTTTGCCATCCTCTAACACATAAGCCTCCCTGAGATAGGCCAGTGTTTTCCATTTCCCTGTGGAAGATTTAGATGAAGGGTGATTGAGATGGCATTAAAATTTTGCAGGTGACTGAGGCCACAGAAACCCTATTTTCTGTTCCTTCTTGGTTATTCCATCTACCTAGAAATATTTTTTCCCTCTTCTTGTTTTTTTTTTTTCTTTTTCTCCTGAATATACTTTTTATCTGAATGTACTTTTTTCTCCTGAACATACTTTTTACTCCCTTTTGTACTCAGTTTTGTTGCTGTACTTTTCCACATTTTTCTGTGCAAAACCCTTTCTGGGTGAAAGATGATCACACCCCTATAAATTGGTCTGAAAATAGCAGAGGAAAAAATACCAAGAGGTATTACAGTTTTAATTCCTTTCTTACAGGAGTATAGTCAGGACCACATATATCCACAATAACTTTTGTAAGTCAACAGGGTCATCAAGGGTTATGAGTCTGGTTCTGCCAGTGGTTGGTGAGCAAAATGGCATTTCAGCCTACTCAAAATGTGAACCATCTTCTGAAAGTATCTATCTACTGCATGCTGACCATGTTGGAACTTAAAGCAACCCCTAATTTAAATGCATCCAGGCTGGGTGAGTTTGAGCTTATGTGCAAGAAATCTGAGCCTACACATGACTTAGTAGTATAAAATTTTTTTCAGCTTTTCTTTACAGTGATTCCTAGGTTCAAAAGCATGCATTTTCTGTTTCTGCAGTGCCTGTCACAGTGAGACCCAGTCTAACTTGTCTCTTGATTATAATTACTCTATGACCCTTGCCAGATTCAACCCCAGATGGGCTTTTGCTTTTTTAACCCCGCCTCTGCACACTCAGGCAGTGCCTCTCTATTTCTCCTGAGTCATACTCCTCCTGGAGAAGCATCATCCCTGCTTCCACCTTCTGTTCAATGACTTTTGATGTTTAAATTTAGAGATGAGTTCTTTGCTTATCCATGCGGGTCTTCTGCCATCGTTGCTTTAACACTCATCAGGATGGATAAAACTTGAGCTTGGGAAAATGACCCTTGAAAATCAAGCAGCCCTTCAGGACTCCTATTCTACCCTGCTTCCCAGTTTTGAAGGTATCTTCTGCCAGTCTCACCCTGTGTCCTCTTATCGATCCAGTCCACAACCTCTTCAATTGGTTGTGAGTCATCACCATCCCCTCTGCCTTCTCCTTTATTCCTAGTTTAGAGCTCCCCTCCCCAGGCTGGCCAGTCTGTTGACAAAGATCATTTGCCACTTGATACTTGCTGCTTTTGGTCATGTGGATACCATTTTTATCTCAGTCCTCAGAGAGGATCCCAAGCTTGTGAAACACCAAACCCCCATTGTCAACACTGCCTGTACAACTGTCTGTTGACCCACAGGTCCATTTATTTTTCATCAAGCCCTTCTGCCTCATTGGAAGAATCAAGGAGATGCCACCTGGGCCCTTGTGCCCTTGGGCTTCACCTCAAGTGCAATGTCACTTGCTACAGTCCAGGTTGTCCCTACAAGTATCATTGGTGCCCACAAGGAAGAGCAGCAGGGGACCAGAAAAATCTTGTCAATACTAGTGCCCTTTGTGCCCTAGACCCAAATTCCTGTCAAGCAGCAAACAACCCGAGACAACAGGTTATACAGGAAGATGGTGGTGTCTGTCCCTGTCTCCTACAGCCAATACTTTTCCTTCCTCCTGATACTCCTGCCAGACTTAGGCTCAACCTATTCAGATGTTTCATTGGATACAACTCACAGCCTGCTATCTGCTACCTGGGCATTGCTATAGTTGCAGACTTGCAGATGTTAAGCTCCAAGTAGGAGAAGCCAGAGGATTCCAGCCTATACCACCATGGAAGACTGGTAAGAACAGACTTGGTCTACTCCTCACTCAGTGCAGTTAGATCTTTGCAGTATTGAAGAAGATACAGTTGATGTTTTTCTCCCCATCCCTGTTGCTGCACTGCCAGCTGACCTCCTCCCACAGGTGCTTTATTTGACTGCACAGAATTTCCCAGTGCAAACCTTGTGCAGGCAAGCAGTCCATCTTCTCCTGCCCGAGAAAGAGGACCAGTCATCTCTGCAGCCTCAGGAATGCATCTTCCCTCGGGAGCTCAGTTTGAGTTTAACTCTGGCACACCAGGAAGAACTGCTCTGGCAGGTGGTGAAGACCATGTTCTCTAGAACTTCACCTTCATCACCATCAGCACACATATGCACCGTGTGCAGCAGAGCTGCCCTTACCCTTCTGTGCCTATTTCTGCGTAGACAGTTACACAGGACTCCCCCTAGCACCTATTGGAATGGTTCTTGCCCCTTCAAAATCAGGAGTTTACTGAAAACAGAAAAGCAACTTTTGATGGAGAACATCTGACAGAACTTGACTACAGCTTGCAGACCAACTCAGCCCACTGTAGTCACCTTTTCTCAGTGGTAGTAGTCACCTTAGAGTTCCACAGAAAGTTCTTAGAAGAAATTTCCGGAATACCTAGGAGTAGAAATCAAAAACTGCCACACAAACTGATATATCCATTGCTTTCCTCTTTTATCCGTGGCTCTTGAGGTGGGATGTTCAGTGCTGTGCAGTGCCATCCAGTATGAGCTAATTTCAGCCATCAGGTTATTTTTGTTATTACTCTGATTTATTTAATTTCTGAAAAGGGACCTTCTACGGACGGTCTTCAAAATATACAGCCCTCAGAGCTAAGAGTTGTGCTTGTATTGAGCTTCCCAAAGCTTAATGACAATCTACATAGGTTTTTACCTTTAAATATGCTATTTCAATTCTAGGGTTAGATGTTGCTACCTTATGGTCAGAGACTGTGGGATCAAGGTACCGCAGCTGTCATAAGTTTCTTTACCTCCACCAGGAGGTAAATTCACAGCAATTCACAATCATTTTGCGTCTGGAGAGAGTGGTTTCTCCATTGTACATATGAATGACAGCTTTAATGATGAGACAGGACCAGACTGAGCCTTCAGATTTCACTTAAACTGTAACCCATACGTTTCCAACAGGAGAAAATTCCAGCTATCACTAATGAAAATATGTTTTTAGAAGCTGTCTCTTAGCATAAAATACTATCAGTGACATCACACAGATCAAATCTGCTAATGAAGGATCCAGATTTTAGGTGACTACCATAATTTCTCAGAGAGGGAGTACGTTACAAACAGTACAATTGTTTGTATCGTGAGAAAAATAGGTCAACTGAAGTCAAGCAATTTGTAAACTTTTATAGCTAGACTTTTCAGCTGTAATTTTAGTGAAGGATTGAATGGGCAGAAGTACAGTGGATTGAGGTGCATAACTTAGTGTCAGGCATTGACAGGAACATGACAAAAAACCTATTAGAAAATCATAGAATACAATTGGATAAAAACAACAGAAATTGAGAGTCTCTTGACTATAAAATTTTCAATCCATCAATTCCATAGAGTACCAAAATAAAACCTTTATTTAGTTATCCAGCCACAAGTTTACACTCAAGTGAGAAGGAGAATTTTCACCAGCCAAGAGAAAATATCTGATTAGGGAGTATATTAAAGATGAAAATAGCAATATGATTGCAAAGCCTCTCAGATGAAAAGCTATAATCTCATTGGCCATTGAAATACTTGGAAGAACAAAAAAAGAGACATGCCAGAAATCCATAATATGATTCATAAAATGAGAGTCTCAACATCTTCCTTCCTAATTGTCTTTTTATTCTTTCTTCTTATTAAGTAATTATGAGATGCTATTTCAGCAGATTGGAGGAAAGAAATGTGGCCAAAACCTATTCATAACTTGCGCAATTATATAGAGTTCTTCCCTAAAACAACGTAGATTATTCCCTCCACTCTCTCGCTCTGGGAATTTAGAACTTAATTCAAGTGAATGTTAAAGCACAAACGTGATAGACATCAAGCTATTTTTTATTTATGGGGTTTAGATATTGCTCTTTTCTGCTTTGCCATTCTTTTTATTTACTGCTTACTTATTTGGCTCCAGTTTACCATTTTACACTTTGTTTACATTTTTATTGAATTCATTATTTTTATTAAAATTCTTGTTTATATATGACTGATACAATTAGATGCAAAAACTGTGAACTTCAGCAAGCTTCAATACAGGAACTGGTTTGTCCAAAGCTCTGTTCTCTTCAACATCTTCATAAATGACTTGGACGCAGGACTGGAAGTGATACTAAGCAAGTTTGCAGATGACACAAAACTGAGAGGAGCTGTTGACCCCCTTGAAGGCAGAGAGGCCCTCAGAGAGACCTCGACAAATTAAAGCCAATCACCAAACAGAGAATCATCAACAAGAGAAAGTGCCGGATTCTGCACCTGGGATGGAGCAACTCTGGATGTTTGTACAGACTGGGGAATGAGATGTTGGAAAGCAGTGCCACAGAAAGGGACCTGGGGGTCCTGGTTGATGGCAAGTTAAATATAAGTCAGCAGTGCCCTGGCAGCCAGGAGGTACAACCAAGTCCTGGGGGGCATCAAGCAAAGGATCACCAGCTGGTCAAGGGAGAGGATTTCCCATCTCTACTCTGCTCTGGCGCGGCCTCACCTTCAATAGTGTGTGCAGTTTTGGGCACTGCAATATAAGAAAGATATTAAGATATTGGAGAGCGTTCAAAGGGAGGCAAGCAAGATGGTGGAGGGCATTGAGGGAGACCCTTATGAGGAGCTACTGAGGTCACTTGGTCTGTTCAGCCTGGAGGAGAAGAGACTGAGGGGAGAACTCATTGCAGTCTGTAGCTTCCTCATGAGAGGAAGAGGAGGGGCAGACACTGATCTCTTCTCTGTGGTGACCAATGACAGGACACGAGGGAATGGCCTGAAGTTGTGTCAGGGGTGGTTTAGGCTAGATATTAGAAAAAAAGGTTTTTCACCGAGAGGGTGGCTGGGCACTGGAACAAACTCCCCATGGAAGTGGTCACAGCCACAGAGTTCAAGAAGTGTTTAAACAATACTCTCAGGCACATCATGTGACTCTTGCGGGAGGTCCAGTGCAGGGCTAAGGGTTGGACTCAATAATCCTTGTGTGTCCCTTCCAAAAAGGTATATTTTTTGATTNCTGGGGTCTTTTGGGACCCCCTCTTCCTCATCTTCATCTTCCTCGGAGCACGTGTTGTTCTTGGAGGTTCTCCAAAGCTCTGGGCTTGAAGGTTGCTGTGTCTCTGTCCATATCTTCTTACGCAGATTTTGGGGTATTCTCTACAACTCTACCTTGAAAATAAGACTAAACACATTACTGCAATTCAGGGGAATTGATAGGGGAAATGGGCAACAGGGTTTAGTGTGTGCAACTGCTATGCCAAAGGGCAAAAGCCTGTATTCTACTACACAAAGCTCTACATATAACTACTTTTAAAATCTACAAAGTTAAAAAATCCAAACTTTAAGGCATCACTGTGTTTCTGTGATTCTGTGAAAGTAGAACTGAAACTCTGAGAAACAGCAAGAGCAAAGGAAACCCATGCAAGATTAAAACTGTGGTAGATTTTGGAGGAAGGAATTGTCATCCAGGACCTACCTGCTTACTTTTGCCACAAAAGATATCAAGCCTGTTTCTCAAGAGAGAATACACAGTTATTTGCTTTTCACTAAAATATTGTCCCCTAGAAACTTTGTTTACATGTGGGGGATGTCAAAAATCACTCGGGAATGTAGGAAATTTGTTCTGTCAGTCCGTTCACCACAGGCTTCCAACTATAGTGGGATTTGCTGGAAAAGGGATTCTGGCATCCTGTCCCTGCTCTTTCATAGCCAAGCAGTGCTGTCTGAGAGCTGAGGTGGGGCACAGCCCAGATGCTGGTCGAGGTTTGGACATGTCACAAGTAGATGATGTTATTTATTCAGAGTGCATCTTTGTCACAACATCTCCAACGAAAGTTTGTTTGCTTTGGTAGAGTTCTCACATCCCTGCACTTTAATCTACTGGTATAATTTGATGGAAATGTCACAAATGTTTCACATAGGGAGTACTTTTCCTAATACCTGGCTAAAGTGGTAGGACTTCCAGAGAAATTATTCTATTAATGTTGATAATACTCCTTAAATGAAAAACATTTTAAACTTCACACATCTACTCACTAAGTTCCACTCTTGTCTCATTTCTAAATTGTCTGGGATCAACTAGGTCCTGTCTGTCCAGGCTGGCTGGAAACAGGTGACAGCAGGAGAGACACTGAGGAGGTGTCTCCCTCTCTCCACTGAATAAAGGGCTGCCAGCCCAGATTTCAACGACTATTTTTCATGTGTGAGAAGTTAGGTGAGATGAATCCCATTTCCAGTACTTAAATTAGGAGTCACAGCTATTTCATTCACACCAGCTGTAGTGGAGGCAAGATCTGGCAGGCCTGGATCAGTCATCTCACTCTTAAATTTAAATACTGTATTAGTAGCAATGCCTAAATTAGGCATGTAGAGTAGGTGGTTTAAATATGGTCCCCAATCATAATTTCGTGTGCTCTGAGAGTGCCTGGAAACACTTGGGCTTCTTTCCAGACTGAAATGTTCAAATAGTATTGCATTATAAAGATATCATGAATGACGTATTGCTATGTATCACAAAGTAATGCATCACATTTTTATCTATGTTTATTTTTTTCCCTGAGTTTTGTTTGAATGTCCCCAGCAAAGCTGATGATATTAACCACAATAATGACCAAAAAAAGATTGCACCACTGAAAAGAGTTATTTTTATCTGTGAATATTCCTTATTTAACCTCATCTTCATTGTTGAAAGATATTATGAGAAATTTAAAAGAGAAAAGATTTTGGTTTATGGGCTTCAAGAAAAATTATGGATCTGTGTCACCAGTTTTTGGTTTTAGTTTACTGTTTTTTTTCTATTTGCAATATTTTCTATTTTTCTATTTTAGTTTTTTTCTATTTGCAATAATGACACTCTTATTAAATGAATAGAAATCAATTCAGAGGCGATTCGGAAAGTACATTGAAAATGCAAGTTATTTAGCTTTTATAATAAACATAGAATTATTATACATGATTCTTTGCACCTTTATTCATATGAGACTATGGAGGAAGATGCCTTACATTTGAAACTATCCTGCTGTCTGTTACATAAATCTTCATTTTATTTAAATGTACCTGAAAATTGAGCATTCACTATGGACATTCTTTAGACCTTCCTGAATCTCTGGAAATATGGGTTCTGCTTCCAAAGCAGGAAAGACCAGTGCAGCTAAGTGAGACAGAAGAGATTGAAAGTCTTGCCTTTCCATATGTGTTTATGTGAATACTTTGTAGGACTGCACAGAAATTGCACATAGTCTAGGTCTTACTTTTTTCTCCGATAGAGCCATTGAGTGGCAAGATATATAAATCACTCTCATATCCTCCATGTTTTATACAAGCTACACCTTGCAGAGACCCCAGAATGTCTGTTTTTGGCATATGACTCCTAATAAAGTGACACCATTCATTCAAAGCTCCTCCATCTGACCATTCCCATGCCATTCTCACCAAGAACCTTCTCTTTATCCTCTCCCAAACAGCTCAGATAAATGTTTCCAACCTTCAAGTTCTTTGGAAAAAAAGACATTGACATACCATAGAAACACAGGTCCAGTGCAGACCAGGGACAGTTGTGCAGAGTTTCCACTAGCACAGGGACACCTCAGAGTATAGTTTAAAATGACTCCAGGAAAATGTACTTGGAGATGCCATATGGGAGAAAAGAGGATTCCTACATTTAGAAAGGTCTTTGAAGCAGAGCCTTTGTGGGTTGTGTTCCACTATTCTATCGTAGGAAGACCAAATATAAGGTTTCTCATAGACAATTTCTGGATGAAGGAAAAATGTGTAATCACAAGTTCAGTAGTTCATGGATACTCTCTAAGTAGTCAAGCATGACATGGGATTTACAGCTACCACGATGTCTGTAGTCACTGCAAAGCTAGACCTGTGAAGTCACACAACACAGTTAACAAACTGAGAGACCTCTGGGAACATTTAACAACTGAGAATCTGACAGCTTCTCAAGCTAAGGACAAGAATAGGCAGTGCTGCTAGAAATACTTTATAGTAAAACTGAACCACAGGTTTACATGAAAGGAAATATTCAAGGGCATTTTGATTTTGAATCTTCTATTTTTTCATTAAAATGTTGTTAGGGGAAAAAAAAAGTACTCTTTTAGAACCCTCTAAAAAAATTTACTTTCATGAAAAAGATTTGAGAAATACTTTCTGGTCTGTTGTGGTACAAAAGACCTTACCTTACTTGATATGCATAAGTGAAATAATCATTATTTGTTAGGAAACATTTGATGCTTTTTACTATAAGAGCATTAAATTTAGATGTTGTGTAGGTTTTTCCATATATATTCTGGCATTGACTGCCATAACAATAAATGTAAGTGTAGTCATGTTTGTTCAACACTGTCAGTTAGAAAACCATGTTCCATGTACTCTATTTTTTTTTAAATTTTAATAATTCAAGATGGAATTTCCCATACTAGAGGTATGCCCTAAGCCTACATAATTTTTAAAAAATTTTGAAATAATGCTTTAGATACTGTTTTTCAGACCTGGGTAAAGGCCATACATATAGTTGTGTCCACGTTGAGGAAATTCTTACAACCTTTTTATTGAGAAGATGTATTAAAATAATGCTTTAAAGCATGGACCCAGCAATTGACAAGGGATGTGAATGTTGTATAGGTGTCAAAGGTGTCTTTTTATGCATGGACTTATTGACTTTGTAGAAAAATTCAGTGCATAGTGTCTTTACTAAATGTGTAGATTTACAGTTTAGCTCTTCAGACCACATGTGGTCCACACGTTCGGAGCAAGTCTTGGGCAAGCAGATCTCTTCCCTCACTGCTACCATAAAACAAATCAAGGTGCAGAACATTGTATCTTCACTGACCTTGACCGAACAACTGCCCTAATGGAAAGGGCAACTGTTTTTTTCTGTGCTTCAGTCTTGGAAATCACTCAGCCATTTAGAACTTAAGGATGGAAAGAAGGAATCAAGTAGCCTGAGGCATATTGTTGATCTTTGACTGGGTTAAAACCAACAGAGTTACAAGGAAGACTCTGTGAAGAAAGGAACTGTTCTTTCTAGGGACAAATCCTCATCTTCTGCAAATGTGTAGCATCAGTGACTTTCAATGACAGATATTGCTTAAAGATGAAATATCTTGGATTATGTACATCACATGCAACAATGTATTAGTCTTTACACCTTGAAAATAAAACCAGATCAGATCCAAAAGCACAACTGGAATTAGAACAAAACATTTTTTAAGCACTGCAGTTTGAAGAAAGCGTCATCATATATTTCATGGCTGAGGAACAGAAAAACCAAACACTGGAAGGAAAGCTGTTCATGCTGTGCCATATGTCTAACCAAACTGGAAAACATAATAACAGAGTATCTCATGAGATCTTGTCCTCATGAGATTTCCAAATTTGAGTAAGTGTTCAGATCAGTATATGAAACCATGAATCTTTGAATCTCAAAGGATTTAAAGATTGAGAGTTATTTCTAACATATGTTTTGGTCTGTTTTGTTATAATCTCAAAGTGTTTAAATTTCCTGTATGTTTCTTTTTAATTCTAGGTGGGTGTTTTTTTGTGAAGCTATTTAGAATTACTATTCATGCCAAAATTGAGCTCAGAAAGTTCTATAATACATGGGAGTGCATAATTTCCAGAAAAGATAGAGCATTTTATTTTCTTGTAGGAATAGAACGAGCATGTGGTGTAATTGGTGTAGAGCTTCTATTCATGTTTTTAAAGTAAATTAATTATGACAGAAAGAATACGTATTTCTAGAGAACTGAGGATTTGTCCACGCATGCCATTTTTCTTTGCTTCACAACACCTAGAGAACACTAAGAAAATGATAATAGAAAGACAATTAACTGTGTAGTGCAGGTGATATGGTGATAAAGGTGTTGCACTGGCACTGGATACTCTGCCTTCTCTTCCTGTTTTACCATGCCCCATCAAGTCTGTCCCTGATCTAACATCATCTTCCAGCTTTCATCAGTTTTGTCAAATTCAGCTATACATTCACCATGGCCTGAACATTCACTGCGCAAATTCAGTTCTTCATATGCTTCTGAAGGATCTCAGCACTTCCTTAACCCAGCCAGAAAGAGTCTGGATGCTGCTTCAGTTTTTAAACATGGGAATCTTCCCATTCCCAATCCCCAAATGAAGTTTCATCAAAAACCCCCACAACTTAATAAGGGAACTATGAGCCATTCTTCCAAATGTTTCTACTGCTTTCTTTCTCTTACATTAATATTAGCATTTTTAGCCTTACTCTAGAGCTTTTCTTTCTTCCTTTCTGATCTTGTCTTCCCTCTCCTGTCTCTGCTAGACTTTTCCTCGTCTGTCTCAGTGCCCTTCCTTCCTTCCTTCCTTCAGAAGGGAGTCGGGTCAGCACTGGTCAGCTGTGCTTCCTCCAGGCTGATTGGACACTTCTGTCTCTGTTTGACAGATGAAATTCCCAAAGCTCCTAGTTAATTTTAGGGTGTCTGAGGGAGAAAGGAGCCTGGCACTGAACCAAACACACATTTAAATGTGCCAGAAAATTACACAGCAGTCAGAAAATTGCCAAATCTGCAATTTTATGAAGCCCACAATTTTCTAGAGGTCTTGATTATCATCCGGAGTTCAGTGTTTTACAGGAAGTGCAAGAGGTTACATTTGTAGTGATTTTTAAGTGACCTCAAAACTATAACACTGGGAAAAATTATACCAGGATTAACTATTTCAGGGATATTTCTTTCTATTTCAAGATCAGTCAACATGTAAAAAAAAAGCTTTTTTTTGATTAAACAGATTACAGTTTTGAAGGTGATTATTCTTAAGTTTATATCAACAACAAATTATCCAACCAAGAATAGATCTAATGCGTTTTGACTTTGGGGAGATTCAAACTGAGAATTCTGTTGTAGGAGTATGGTTTTGTGCATGTTTACATAGCACAATGGAGATCAAGAGAACAATCTCTTACAAAACAAGAGCAGTATAACTTGTTCATAGATAATGCTAATAAGATGAGAATATGTAGCTGCTGACTCTTGAAAAACAGAAAAAAATGAATGTTACCTTGTAACATTCTTGTAATTTGCTCCAATATGACCACCTTGCATGCACCCCAAGGTGACAGGCACCAGACTGTAAGCTTGGGAACAACCAGTAAAAACCCACTTGGGGTGACTGTGCAGGTGACTGAATGTACAGAGTTCTGTAATATGTTTTGCAGCATAAAACTCCCACACACATTTCAGTCAGTTACAACATTAAACAGAGTAGAAAACCACAAACTTACGTCATGAATTCTCACCATTCAGCTCACAGATGAAATGTTAGGACAGCTGGGGTGTCAAGATAATCCAATTTCCTAGTGTGTGGAGCCTTTACTGCTTAGGGAGAATTACTACAAGTATGTCCCTACAGCTTTGAGGATACCCAAGAGAGTCCCCAGTATGGGTGTTGCAGAGGTACACCATTCCTTCCATCCTGGTGGGCAGAATGTGCTCCTTACATTCAGTGCAAGAGGAAAAGAAGAGAGATTTTACTGAGGGTTGTCAAGACCGCATGACCCCTAAGAGCTGCAGCTGTACCCAGGAATCGTTTTAAGGTTTCTCTTTGAGCTTTTAATTATGTTTTTTTAATTTTTGTCAACAGACTGCTGTAAATGTTGAAACTTCCAGATATTGTCTTAGCTTGCAGAGGTTGTCTTATTTGAGGTCCTACCCTGGAATAAAATGTATACAGCTGTGATTGCACTCTGCTATGTATCCTGTTGCCCTCCATTCAGGGCCTGGCCAGTGTGGCTTTGTGTGGGGATGGGAGCTGGGAACATGCAGCCACCTCTGAGGGGGTCTCATCAGAGCTGGTACCTTCCTGCTAATTCCTCAGTCTCGGCNTAGTGATTTTTAAGTGACCTCAAAACTATAACACTGGGAAAAATTATACCAGGATTAACTATTTCAGGGATATTTCTTTCTATTTCAAGATCAGTCAACATGTAAAAAAAAAGCTTTTTTTTGATTAAACAGATTACAGTTTTGAAGGTGATTATTCTTAAGTTTATATCAACAACAAATTATCCAACCAAGAATAGATCTAATGCGTTTTGACTTTGGGGAGATTCAAACTGAGAATTCTGTTGTAGGAGTATGGTTTTGTGCATGTTTACATAGCACAATGGAGATCAAGAGAACAATCTCTTACAAAACAAGAGCAGTATAACTTGTTCATAGATAATGCTAATAAGATGAGAATATGTAGCTGCTGACTCTTGAAAAACAGAAAAAAATGAATGTTACCTTGTAACATTCTTGTAATTTGCTCCAATATGACCACCTTGCATGCACCCCAAGGTGACAGGCACCAGACTGTAAGCTTGGGAACAACCAGTAAAAACCCACTTGGGGTGACTGTGCAGGTGACTGAATGTACAGAGTTCTGTAATATGTTTTCCAGCATAAAACTCCCACACACATTTCAGTCAGATACAACATTAAACAGAGTAGAAAACCACAAACTTATGTCATGAATTCTCACCATTCAGCTCACAGATGAAATGTTAGGACAGCTGGGGTGTCAAGATAATCCAATTTCCCAGTGTGTGGAACCTTTACTGCTTAGGACACAAGCAGTGTGTCCCTGCAGCTTTGAGGATACCCAAGAGAGTCCCCAGTATGGGTGTTGCAGAGGTACACCATTCCTTCCATCCTGGTGGGCAGAATGTGCTCCTTACATTCAGTGCAAGAGGAAAAGAAGAGAGATTTTACTGAGGGTTGTCAAGACCGCATGACCCCTAAGAGCTGCAGCTGTACCCAGGAATCGTTTTAAGGTTTCTCTTTGAGCTTTTAATTATCTTTTTTTAATTTTTGTCAACAGACTGCTGTAAATGTTGAAACTTCCAGATATTGTCTTAGCTTGCAGAGGTTGTCTTATTTGAGGTCCTACCCTGGAATAAAATGTATACAGCTGTGATTGCACTCTGCTATGTATCCTGTTGCCCTCCATTCAGGGCCTGGCCAGTGTGGCTTTGTGTGGGGATGGGAGCTGGGAACATGCAGCCACCTCTGAGGGGGTCTCATCAGAGCTGGTACCTTCCTGCTAATTCCTCAGTCTGGGCAACTGGGGACAGCATCTCAGTCTCCCACACACTGCGCACAGCCATCATGTACACAATCTTTTGATTCAATATTTAAAGACACTCGTGCTAACTAACCACAATATCTTTTTCCTTCTGTAAGCTATAACATGTTCCCAATATATGGCAGTTCTGTCACATTTGACCCTTTATCTAGGAAAAACTCTAAAACTGACTGACTTTAAGCTAGACTGCAAAGTGAATAGTAAAGAACAACAACAGAGAGTAAATAATAAGGTAGCACCACACTAGATTTGTAACCCACAGGCCTGAACTTCACTGCTAGGAGATGGAGTGAGGATGAAGTGATGGGAGCAAGTGACCTTTTACCTTGCTAAGTTCCCTGCAGGCACTTACCACCTGAGCAAATGAAGTCTGTCATAACTCACTTGTCTTTTTGTTCTGGATTCAAGCTATATTGATGACTTCAGTACTGATACATACACAGGGACTGCTTGATGTCTTCCATTAAGCCCGGGTCCCCCGAGATGAAGAAAGTCCTGTGTGTACCAGTAGACTCTCAAGTACAGTTTACTTTCAGTATAATGCTTCCTTGTACAATGAGATTTACCACCACCACCTGCGACTCCTTGAACGCTTTCATCAACGCTGCCTCCATACAATCCTCAACATCCACTGGATGGATTATGTGACCAATACGTCTGTTCTTGAACAGGCTGCAGTCACAAGTATCGAGGCCATGCTGC